>JBAJNP010000968.1:60522-72865 GCA_036877545.1 Yasuhikotakia modesta | reverse complement strand
TGTGAGTGTGTGTGTGTGTCTCTCTGTCTGTGTGAGTGTGTGTGTGTGTCTCTCTGTCTGTGTGAGTGTGTGTGTGTGTCTCTCTGTCTGTGTGAGTGTGTGTACATGTCCATGTGTGTGATTGAGAAAGAGGCTCAAACCAGTGTGTTTAAAGACTTGTCATGCTGTTTTTCTTAGCTCTGCAGAGGGCAGTGTGTTTCTTAGAAGCGAACGGGTCAATAATACATGGATGCCTTCATACATATCTAGAGGGACCTACCCACTATCATTACAATCTCAATGCTAGACGCCCGGCCCCATGACAGTGGAAAAAAAGATGCTTTTTATAGCAAGTTGTACCAAAGCATTGTTGAGTGCTTGATTTTCATTAATGGCATAAAGTTAAATGCCCAGATTTTAGGGACAGAAACCTACAAATGTAATGACGGGGTGGCAGCTGTGTCATCAGCAGAGTAATTGAATCTGACAGAGAGTTGAATTATTAAGAAATCTCTGTTTAACATTGTGGCCGCATTACCACCTTTGGTGTGCATAATTAAATGGCCAGTTATTCCCTCCGTAGCGGAGAGCCATGCTATCTGACCCCTGACCCTTTGCTCAGCAGTGTCCAGACTGCTCACATCTTTAATCTCTTAAAGTCTTTACCTTTTCCAAACCTCACACACACACAACGCTTAGCTTAGATCAGCCAGCACACACAACAGCATTAAAATCTCACTCACACCCCATGCACATCACAACACATGCATATCCTGGAAATCACAGGAGCTTTTATCAGCTTACATCTGTAGTAGATAGACTACTTCAGAATCTGTGGTTTTACAGATACGTTTTACAGGAACTGGTTTTATCTCGTTATGGGCTGTTTATCCGAGGCATGCTATACACATAAAGTTCAGCTTGCTAAGTACTCCAGGTGTTACACCACACGGCCACGAATGGACATTTAAGCAGCACCATGTGCTTATTAAACATTTAATGGAATTAATCTCAATGTGCTGCTGTAGCAGTGATCAGTCATCTGGGATTCTTGCTTCTAGTGGTTAGAATACATTTGTGATTAAGCCATGGACCAATGTTAGGTGACGGGTCCAGCATTCCGGTTCATCCCAGATTTGTTCCATGGAATTCTGGCTTTGTGTATCAAAGTTCTTTCACTCAGTAAATTATTTCTTTATTAGCCATGTTTTATGCTTGAGGACTTTGTGCTGCTTCTCAGTTCACTGGAATTCCTTATTCAATGTCTTAACATCAAGATTTGATTCACTGTAATGGCTGAAAGGCAAACACACCAATTAGAATCAATTGGCTTCAATCTTTCTCTAATCACCATGTCCTGAAATGTTACTAATGAATTTTTAAAATAATGATTTAATTCCTCTTTAAGTAATTATTAATAATAATGTCTCATAATGAACAAGGTCAAAATAATTGTGAATACTAAAATTACTAGTTACTCAACCCTGTACATGTGTTCTTTCAGGAGGAAGATCCAACAGGCCCGTCAGTCAGCTCTGGAGTCTTCAGTCCTCAGCTCAGAGGATGAGGATGATGAAGGCTTGTTTGATCATTCCAATATAACCTCCATCCTCACTGAGAGCAACCTGAAGACCAGTTCATGCTAGAGAATGAGATGAGTCTGTGGATTGAGGTGTGGTGATCTCTTGTTTCGTTGCGCCCGCTGGTTAACCACTACACCACACGCAACCACAACTATACATCTGACAGTTAACTGTGGTTACAGTCTAAGGTTAAACTCTTTTTACCATAACCAAGTAAACACAGATTGTTAACCCTGAGCTGTTTGCACTGAGACACCTGACTATTGCACTGTCAGATGTAAGACATTTCATCTAGACCTTTATTCAGCCATAAAGACGCATTTGTGACGGCCTTAATGTTCCCTGTATAATAAATGTAATTTGTTTTTCCAGATTTTTCCTGTATGTACTAAACAGGATATTAATATATCTTGTTTAGTATATTTTGCAGATCAGATTTAAAGCTTTCAGAAATTGAGTAAATTCAGCTTTTTATCTTTCGTGTAGCATAAGTACAAGGTTTATTAGCTAAGAGTAATTGTTATTAAAGGAATCAGTCATATGTTAAAGGGGATAAAAACACTGGGTTCATGAGACCATCAGGAGTGTAAGTTTGAGGAAATTTCAGTCACCAAGAATAATAAGAGGAAGTAAGACGCTTAATTTTTAATAAAGTGGAAGAAAAGGACAGAAGGAGGGAAGGAAGAGTGATTGCGTGTTCAGGGTATGAGTAAACGACAGATGATCTCAAGAAATGCCAGTTATAGCATGTCTGTACTCATGTAACAGAACAAATCTGCATAAATGGTGTTTTCATCTGCAAGGAAAACTGTAACACTGATTACAGTTTTACTGTTCAGAGAGCGGCTGGTGAGAAAGAAAATTAAAGCTTTAGGATCAAGAAAAATATAATATTTCATTTTGGGATCCAGAACACACATTGTAATGTTTACATATAGAATTTACTGTAGATAACGTAGGACTGGATGGCGGCATAAGAAAATCGGCATTGTATTAATGCACCACTGATGCTAGAATATAGTTTCCGCAATAAATGTAAAAAAGTGTAACGTTAAAATACAGTTTACATGTTAAAAATTGCATTTAAAATCAACACTATACAATTATGTGCTTTCATTTATGCAGCTTTATTGTTTAGATGAAAGCACAACTGCTTGGACTTGATTGAATGTATAAACATGCTTTATCTCTTATAACAATGAATGCTGTTATTTTGTTATTTGTTTACCATGACTGCTCTGATACACTGCTTGTTTTAATGCACAACACTGAAGCAGTTTATATAAGGTACAGTTGAATCAGAACAGATTTTATGTGCTGAAACACGCCTGGCATGTCTTAATACTCCACTGGCCTTTTCTCATCTTTATTTGGTACTATAATGATCGTTCTGTACACACTACAGTTTTGATTAATGTGAGTTGTGCAACACCACAACACAACAGCCTTGTAAATGTAATAATTGTTTGTAATAAATGTAATAATTGTTGTCCTTTTAAAGAAATATAGAATCGCTCCTCTGTTTTGTATTTATGTATTTGTAATGGTATTTGCATCAAACAATGATCAAATCAGTGAAAGCTGTATTTTTTATAATAAGCAAAAGCTTTTATATCCAAAATAAATTCAATATTTAGTAGGTTTGTTTTTAGTAGGCCTGTTTTTTCTACACTACAGCAATTCTGTATACTCATATATATTGTGTGTGTATCTGTACTATAAACTATACTATACCATACATATAAATATATATGGTATATACTGGTATATACGGTATATAATGGTATATAGTACAGTATAGTGTACTTGCTCCCAAAAGTTAAAATACATCTGTGACTCGAGCCATAGCCTAATGTTGGTTGATGGGGTCTGCCATTCCTGTTCATCCCAGATTTGTTCAATGGGATTCTGACTTTGTGTGTCCTAACCAAGTTCTTTATTGACCATGTTTCATGCTTGAGGACTTGTTGTGCTGAACAAAGTTCAGGAAGTGATGCTTCCTGTGTGTGTGTGTGTGTGTGTGTGTGTGTATAAATAAGCTTTGTTTGACAGCAAACCTCTAACATGTTAAATCTAATTGTTTCCTAACTGACTTTCAATGCAAAGTGAACATTCCCATAATTCTGTGATATCACAGACCTTATTAACTGCAAGCACTGAAGCGGTCTTTGACAGGAAGCGAGTAAGGAGAGTTTTTCTGAGTTTTGTCTTTTGTGGCTTTTACACACATACAATGTCAGTGTAATACCAAGTACTAATAAGCGAAGAAAACGGCATGTTTGTAAAAGTGGTGGCGATGTTTGGTAAGTTAGGGTTGTTATGGATTTAGTTTCTCTTGATTTCACATTTCCTACTTTTGCATATGCAGTGACATTGAAAGCACATGTGAGGGTGACCAGGAAGTATCCACTGGGTCGAGCACACAGAGTTGAGTTGTGTTAGAGTGAGTGAGCTTCTGTGACCTGTCTGTGTAATGGGGTGTTTACAGCATTCTTATGTACAACTTATAAATATACTAATTGCAGCTGTATTGGAATGCAAAGGTAAGTTTTATCATACAAAATCAATTTAAACACATACATATTAGACTTTGTATTGTATTATTCAATGGGGGTATTGTATTATTCAATGGGTGTAATATGACTAGTGTCGTTATTTAGAGCTTAAATAGTAAGTTTATTATAAAATCTAATATTTTAATGTTGTTGTGCTTGATATGTAAGAATTCAATTTTTGAAAGCAAGAATATTAAATTTACATTTAGGCATTTAGCAGACACTTTTGTCCAAAGCGACTTACAAATCGAGGAGAACAATGAAGTGATAAATCCCAAGATAACAGAACTATATCTATGTTTTTTTTTGATAGATAGGAGTGTTAGAGTGATAAAAGAAGTGTTAGAGTGATAAGAGGTGCTCCCAGAAGAGGTGGGTTTTGAGGAGTTTTTTTTGAATAACGTGTGGGATGCGGCAGACCGACAGAGTGTGGAAGATCGTTCCACCATTGGGGGATATTGAATGTAAAACTGCAGGGTGATGGAACGATGAGATGTTGTTCGTTTGATGATCGTAGGCATCTTGAGGAAGTGTGTTTTTGAAAGAGATGATGAATTTAAGATGGTGCTGAATGTTTTTTTTTCCGTTTCCTTCTAGCTGAGACACTGTACAAAGTTTCTTCTAGCAGCATAACCTCTGCACAGGGTGACACTGTGTCTATTTCTTGCCTTAACACAACCCAGCAGCCAGAATCACTTGTAGTGAAACTACACAGAACCGACACCACAGTAAACAACAGTAAACAACAGATCCTGCAGTATCCAGATCCAGACAATCCTTCAGATTCACAGCATCCCAGATGGTCTGTGAGAACTGATTCTGGAAAAGTTACACTTGATCTGAAGAACGTCACTTTATCAGATACTGGCTGCTATCAGTGTGAGGTGTACAGCAAGGATAAAGACTGTCTTATAACAAACTTTTACCTGGGGGTCAACGGTAAAACTAAGAAAGGTAAAAAATGCATATATGCATATAGTTACACACATGCATAAATACTATATATAGTATATGTGTAGTAGTATAACTGCTATAGTAACTATACAATATTTAACTAGTGTATTTTGCTGGTTTCAGAGTGTAAAGTCTTGGACCCAGTCTATGCAAAGCCAATGTCTTTAGCCAAGCTACCATGCTCTGAACATTTTGATAAGAGTATAGTCACATGGAAGGTTGTTCAAGGACACCAATTAATAGAGATCCCCAAACATTCATCCAAGCACTCCAACACAGAGAAAGCCCCGGATCCTTTTTATATGAGAGCAACAGTATGGAACGGATCTCTGATTATCCGTTCTGTGCTAAACACTGATGAATCGTGGTACCGGTGTACAGTGAATAAAACATCCTGCTATGAGGTGAAGCTACTGGTGAAAGATCTGTGGAATATTTCTTTTACTAAAATGCCAGGTAAGCTGTTGGTTGGGCAAGGTAATTGCTGTGTTTTAGTAATGGTTAGAATAAGGTAATATTTATGGTCTGGGATATAATTGTTTTGTGCTGGGAGAATTACCTGTGGTTACAGTGGGAGCCATTGGTCTAGTGTCTGCGTGTGATGTGTTTTTATACAAACATGTTATGGTTACTATATGAGCTGGTAAACCAACATTAACATGTCATTTCTGCTTGAAAATTTATAATTTTAGTACACTTTCATTCAACAACAGAACTGGAAAGATTGACACAATTAACCACAGGTAAGATAGTTGAATAAATATTGTGTGTGTGTGTGTGTGTGTGTAAGAAATAATAGCCTGATGGCCTTGTGATTTTACTCACAGATGCACCAGCCTTAAGTCAAACTGCCGCAGTGACATCAGCAGCTACAATAGCAGTGGCCTCAGTGTCTGTGTGTGTCGTCATTTCTCTGATTGTGGGTGTGATTCTTTACCTAAAGAAAAGGACCAAAAGGACCAGCCGAAGTAAGACTACCTCTGAAGCCTTAACATATATAGCATCACTGAAACGCATGTGTCAATCACTGGTTATAGCAGAAGAGAAAAAGTGATGTTTAAAAAAAAGATTTAAGTGAAAGTTAAACGTCACTGAATCCTTTATTAAACTCAATGTTTAGTGCCAAAAAAAAGAAAAAGTGATGTTTGCTTTTGCTAATGGAACAAAGTTAATAGTTTAATTCTGTTGCTGTTGTAACCAAAACAGTAATTTAACACAGTCAGCACAGAAACTCTGATCTAGTCCTCCTTTTCTCATAACATTTTTAAAATAATAGCTTGTTAAAAAAGAAAACACTTTATCTTACTATACTTTAATGCTATAATTTGATGGTTTTAATATTAGACAGTTGATGGAGTAGTTGGTAAATAACATTTTTCTGTTTCTTATAGTGCAGTTACACCGGAATTCCTTATATTTTTCCCAGTCTCTGTGTTATTCCCAGATTACCGAAGGTAAGTGAGAAATCCTTACTAAAAGTTTGCAGAAAATTTTGATCAAGTGTTGGTTAAAAACACACTTTGATTTTGTGTTTGGCAGGACTGGAACCAGTTGTATAATTTAGCAGAAAACAATCCAGAAACCATGAACGCCTGTAAGTTACTATACCAATACCTGTATTTTTGTTCTGATCAACAATGACAGTTATGTTAAGTTTACAAGCCAGCGTTGTTGTAACAATGCATAAGCTAAGAGCTGAAAATCAAGTAATAATGGAAGAAAACTCACATTTTGTCCAAAAGATTATTATTTATTAAAATAATTATTATTTATTAAAATGAAGTCTTATTTCCCAACAGTTGGTGCTGAACAAACTGAAGCTACTGCATATAGATCTGTCAACACAGTGATTAATGTGTTTTTCACTGTTTAGACATGCAAACTATTATGACTTTCTTTTTCCCTTTAACTTGTGATATGTTGAGTTTGTATTAGCTTTTATTATCACACAACCCGTTTTGTTTTGTGAGTGACTCTTGGCTATTATTGCATGACACAGAATATCTATCCGATGTGGTCTGAAGGATTAAGAAACAAACTGTCTATTACATTAATTATATACATTCATCCAAAAACCGCTTTACAGCATGTTATTTAGCAAAAGAATGTGTTTAAATATATTTGGTTATTTGGTTTTAGTTACTTGCTTTGTAAGAAGTATGGAAAGCTTTCATATTACAGTCTAAGGAGTTGGAGGCTTAATACCCCCAATGTGGAAATAAATTGTATTTTTATCCCTTTCCTGTTAAACAACTAGAGTAAATATGTTTGTCATTAGACGTTATTAGAAGTGCATTTATTATTTTGTTGGTTTCATGTTAACTCAAAAAATGGCACAAAATAATACAATAAAACAAACCATGTAATATTGGTGACCTGCCAGAAACAGAGTATACTTTCAAGAACAATATAAAACATTCCATTTAATGTTGAACTTGTCCAAGGTCAAAAGCGAAGATCCACACCCTACCCCTGTAAACACACACAAACACACACACACATACAAACACACTCACACACACACACACACACACACTCACTCCCATACTGATCCATTCCATGCTGAAAATTAACCACTTATTTTACTTACATATTTAACTTGAGTGATAATTTGCCTTAAACACTTTTTGTTATTATTAACAAACGTATTGGTTTAACAAATTATGAGACTCTAGATATATTAAAATATGCATATAAAACCGTCTGTAGTTCTGTCTCAATATAACATGCTTTACATGCGGACTAATGTTGAATTTGCATGTTGGAACATCCTTAGGAAACATTACAATTAGGCATTACATGCAATATCGTGGCGTACGCGTCAGGCGTTTAAATGCTGTAAGCCGTTTTCACGCTTACGAAACTGACAAATCTCATGTGCATTGTTTGTCAAATCCTATTTCTTAATTTTCCGTCACCTCGGGTTAGAAGAGTGAGATCATAAGGTCTGTTCACGAAGCTCAGGTGAGACAGTGTATAACAGTAAGACAGTTTCCCGCAGGCTGAGCTACCGAGGCGCTGAGGTCACACGACGCAATTCCGTCTGACGAGCAGAAACCTGTGAGGAGGGGAGGGAGCGCAAAACCTTTCAGCGGTTATAAATTATTCACCAGATCACAACACAACTAAACGCAACAACGAAGGATCGAGGATATTACGAGAATATTTACGTCTGACCGTATTTGCTTTCTTTATTCGTTCAAGTCGCGTTTGTTGTTTAGTAAAGTTACAATCTGCTGATCTAAAATGTATCGAGCGGGGAGTATGTGCACGTTTGATGAAATCAGATTGGATGACAGAGTTGTAAGTACCAGTTTGTTTACTTGTAGTTTACAAGAACATATTTAAATGCAAGCAAATAAGAAGTTTGTTTCTAGGTCAACGTTTCAACGCTGATGAAAAGAGGACTTTGGCCCATTGTATTAATTCTTTACCTGGTAAAATATTAAACGCGGGCTGGTATTCGTGAGTGGTAACTATTGTCACTTATAGATTATAGCTATAATTTCAAACATTTGATATTGCATTCATTTATATCACTAATATTTCCGTGATGAACTTATATAGCCACAATAAATTCAACCAGTTTAGATATGGTTCTTTAACTGTTAACAGTATTTACAGTGGCGAAAGGCAGGCAACCTCATTTGCCTTCATATCCCGTTTACCGTGTGCGCGACAGGTGTTTAAACAGGTTTATTTACTTAATATTACCTTTTACTAACCTGTGAGGCTGGTTTACTTCTGGTTTACCAGCGCCTGAGACGGTGTTAAACCAAATGCCAGCTGTGTCTGCATCTGTTCCGCGACCCTCATCCTGTCTTGTATTGTTAATACAGTTCCATGCAGCCATATGAACTTACTTTCCATCCATGCTGTATTATTGCTGAATGTTACTGGAATACTTTAAATAGATGTTTCCTGTAGTACTATTTAAATAACAAGTATTATTCAAATCAAATTGAAGACTAAATCAACATATACTGTACTTACAGTACAAGTATATATACTGTAAGTACAGTATGTTGATTTAGTCTTAAATTTGATTTGTACTGTATATGACTGATAACATAGAGTTTCATAATTTTACAGTTATAAAGTGTTTTTGTTGAAAGGTTTGGCTCAATGATTTGAAAAAAGTTGTGACTTTGAATTTAATTTCAAAATATAAATTTCAAAATTCCCCTCTGAGCCTCCTGTCATACTCCATTGTATTGTGTCTATGTCTGTGATTTCTTTGCATATGGTATTCATTTGCAACTATGAAAAAAGGATATAATGTAATGTTATCTCAACAGGAAGGTGTCTAATGAGCACTACAAGAACTGGGGTAATATGATAAAATAAGCTTTAGTTAATTTTGTGTTCTTGAGCCATTTTTGTCCAGCTGTATATGATTTTGTGATATAATCTATGATTCTTTTAGCTGTTTACAGTAAAGACCCAAAAATTATATTGAATTGTTTTATATAATACACACAGTTTCAAAACAGTTTCGATTTTCATTTTTATTTACAAAGGAGAAAAGGGGAAACACAAAAGTAACACAAATTTCCCCCTTTTGTGTGGAGTGGATGCCTACAAAAGTTTTTTGTGGCTGTATCCTCTTGGCAGGTCTATCTGGAATGGTTGCATAAGGCGTTTCCTTTTTTTATAAAAAAAAACCTTTGTGCAGCTACATCTGTAGTATTTACTTTCTCTCTGTCTCTCTCGCTCCCATCCATTTTACCCAATTACCTCTCCCTCGATCAATACAGCTTTCACTTCCAGGAGTCGAACAGCAAATATTTATCTACAACCTGTATTTATTCATCTGTGAAAATAAGTTTCCCTCGCTTATGAAGCTCAAATAATACAGCATAACCTGGCAGTTATTAATCCCTTGTCTGTTTAGTGTATTGTGCTTGACCTGGGGTGATATCCTTCTGTGAACATACAGAACAGTAGCGACAAATATGTATGCTATAAAAATGTGGCTTGTTTGTGTTAGCCTGAGTCAATGAAATTGTAATTGTCTTGTGTTTGAAGAAACAGCTCTTACGTTCTAATATTGATTATTATGAAACTGAGGCTTCTGAATCAAACATCTGATTGGATGAGCTGCATTTGAAGCTGTGGTAAAATATACTATAAACACACGTGACCGAACATTATGTAAAAATGTACTAAATTGCTGACAGCTAACAGTTTGAACTATTAAGCAGGAGAATATTTGATATAACTTTTGATAATAAATTTAGCTGTTTATTAAACAGTGATGAAGAACTAACATAAATGCATTACTAGCTTAAATATATGTCTTTAATATATGTCCTTCTTATGTTAATCTATTTCCTATTTCTCATTTCCGGTCTCTGGTTATAAGAGTAACGTCTATCTGTTACTTAGTATGCATAGTAACTCTATTTTCACTAATTTATCATCTTCATTTTCCTATAATAACATTGAAATTAATGCTGTCACTATTAATTATAAATTTCTTTCAGATTCATTGTTTGTATAACGCCACCATTGTCTGTGTTCAGTCTCAGATTTCCAGCAGCTACTTAGTTTTCTCGCGTGACCTTTCCATCTTAAGCTTGTGTGATTAGACGAGTCTTTTGTGTGACTCTGTGAGAGGCCCAGAGGCCTGTATCCAATGTCACATTCCTCAGGTCTCAACAAACTCCCTATTTTGCAGCATCACTTTCTCTGTGTGCTGATTCCTTCCTGAAGAACCTCTTCTTTTTCTCCTTGTCTTTCTTTCTTTATCTCTGTTTTTCTTTTCACACACACCTGTGCTCCGGTTTCAGTCTGACCTGATTTGATGTTTAATTGTGGTGTAACTGTTCAAGTGTAGTGGTGGCCATATGGTGGTTAGAAAGACAATGAAAGAAATATGTTTGTCATGTTGTGTTTTGCATGTGCATTTAAATGTGATGTTCTTTTGTAATGAATAAAATGTTGTTACCTGGAGCCAGCTTTTCCAAAAAGATTCATTAATCCTCTCCCATTACATTTGTGTGTGTGCGCGTGTGTGTGTGTGTGTGTGTGTGTGTGTGTGTGTGTGCGGGCGCTCGTTGCTTTTGTTGCTGTGCTGGGTTTAGGTGTGGTGTTAAACTTTACTGTTCTAAACACCTTGCCGTATATGGCAACACCCAGTTGACACAGCCACTGTATTCAGAGCAGCAGTCTATATATCACTCACAACAGAGAACCAGGAAGAGTAGGTTTACTCAGGTAAATATATCACCGAATATTTTCTGTAAAATCGTTATTACACTTTAAACTTACAGCCATGCCTCAGTGAATTCTCTAGACCTTTCTGGCCGTATTTAGAACAGAGTTTTTGAGGTTTTGCTGATAAAGATCTGATGATCTGTGTCTCATTTTTGTGTCATTCGGTGCTGTTGTTGTTTTGTCTTGTGGATGAGATTATGAGAAATATGTTGATCAGGAGGGTTGAGGTGTGGCTGTGTATTGTCTCACTGTGATGTAGTAACATGTATAGTAATAATAGGTATTTTGGTTTGTGTTAGTAAACTTGCATCACTAGACTAATACTGTAATCCCTCTTGATTACATACTGTAATACTGCTGTGCTTCACGTAAATGTCTGTGTTGTCTAGACTAATCTTAGAGATTATACAATGTTCCATGGTATTTTGTGTACTGTATGGTAGCATTGTTATTGATATATAACCTCATAGACCCTATAAGGGTTTAAATATATGTTTTAGATTTGTACCTTTACAGTTTTATTCAAAGTGGCATGGAGTGTATTATAGCCATATGATTTGTAGGAGTACATGTGTGCCTTGGAATCAAACCCTCAACCTTTTTGTAGTTAGCACAATGATATACAAGCTAAGCTCTGGAAACACAGGTACAGTATAGTACAGTAAATGGTACTGTATAGAATTATAAATCATGAATAGTCAGGATGGTATAGCAGTCTGTGTACTGTACGCATACATGAATGTGTGCATGCGTTTGCTGAAGTACCTGTATTATGTAACTGCTGGACTGTACATCCATTGTGTAGCTTATAGCACCCATACACACATCACAGTCTAATGAACGCAGATCAATATTTTACATGTACCTCATCTGTGTTGGGTTGTTCATATGCTGAAGTCAGTGGAGAATAAGTTTACAGTATGAATAGAATGTGTCTCGTGTCCATGTGAAATCGTGTCCTTTTCTCATACTTAGCTGAGGAACTTAATCTTCACCCAGTAATGACCAGATGCATTTTAACAGTCAGTCTGGGCCTGTTGCATAATTAACCCA
>JBAJNP010000968.1:0-60413 GCA_036877545.1 Yasuhikotakia modesta | reverse complement strand
TGACTAATTCAAGTGACTATAGCTTAGAAACACTTTCTGGATTTATGCATTGACTTCCATTGTGTCTTTTGTGGTGGCTTGAATGGTGCTTTTTGCTTATTACTGCCTGCTTATTTCATCACATTTGATCTCAGAAGCCATATACAGTTATTTTTCCCATCAGACTCTTTAATTTGCCTGCTTCATTCCCTATCTCTTAATTTGGTCATGTGGATGTTATCTGAACGTTGCGTAAGAGTGTTTAGCTGTTTGTGTTTTTGCCAACGCTGAAGATCCCCTGCTTTGTATCTTCTGCGTCCATCAGACACAGTTTATGTTGTGGATGCGTGGCTTGGTTGCCATGGTGATATTCCGGAGGCCACTGGAGTGCATTGTTCCGTTTAGATTAGTGGCATACTGACTCCCTCTATGGCACAATTTAAATTTACATTAAAATTAAAAGTTTTGACACGCCTGGGAGACCCAGGAATTTTTCAGAAGCTAGGAAACAAATAAAATCCAACTTTGTATATCCTAGAGACTGAACAGCACAGCAAAATCCTTTCACTTTTCTTCCTTCACGTTGAGTAACCACAGACCTTCATGCCAAACTTAGAGGCTCATTTGAGTCCAGTCAGTCTCCACTCTCTCTCTCTCTCTCTCTCTCAGAGGGTATTACTCAATTTCCCCATCCCACATGTTACCCTCATGTAGACAACTCCCACCCTTTTGCCTTATAGAACGGTCTCTTTGTTGCTTGCCTCACATTTCTCCTCTTCATCACACAGAACGGATGCAGGAGGCTCAGACTCACTCTCCACGACCAGAACCAACAGCAGCAGCCCATCGCAGAAAAGGTAAATGTCCTTTTCTCTCTTCTTATGTCTCACATACAGTCACATCTGCTAAGACAGAAATATAGTGACTTCTGGTGATATGTTTAGTGACCTTACACACACACACCACACACACACACACACACACACATATATATATATATATATATGTATGTGTCATAATTCTCAAAGTTTTTTTTTACTTTTTGTTTTTGACAAATCCCAGAGTTCTAGATCTGTGGTTTACAAACTCAACAGTGCATTGTTATGTTTATTATCAATGGCTTTGTTAGCTGGTGACTAGCACTGTTGGTCTATTTAGATGGACTGTTTTTAAACCTGGACTGGAACCATTGTCCTAGAAGAATGAAACTGATTTATAAAGACAATGTTTCTCAACTGTATGAAAATATACCAAAAAAATTAAATAATTCCAGTTTTCTTTTTTCACATCTGACTCAGTCTTGCATGTTTCCGTGTGGTGACTATGTACAGTATGGTACAGTGTCTGCAGAGGCGGTTGTTATGACTGTAGTTTCTGAGGAATCAGTGCAGTTTAACTTCAGTGGAATTACCCCTTTTTCTTTCCTTATTGGTCAGTCTCTCTCTCTCTGACTCTCTCTTTCATTTTCTGTCCCTGTCCCTCTGCCAAACTTTATATGCATGTGGCTGTGTTCCAAGGTAAAGGTTCTCCTACACAAGACATTCTGCAGTAGCAGAACCAGAGGCTCATTGTTCCAGACTCTTGAAATTGCATAACTTTCCATGTTCCTGTTCCCACTTCTGCATCTTTTTCTGCTCTTTGGGGGATTACTGCCTCTGTGTGTGTCATAGATATTTATACTCAGGGTTTAGAAAGGGGCCCTTTAATTCTGTTGAAGGTTGATTCTAAAAACGTAGACTTTAAAATTAAACCGTTAATTAAGATTGTAGATTCATCATCTATTCATTTAAAACATTATGTAACAATTCACAATAATGTTTGTGTTATACGTTAGAGTAATTACATAGACAGTGTGCACTTACATAACAAGTATGCATTACTTAGCACTGAAGAATGTAGTTAGATGGCATGGACAAGGGATGAAAAATCTATATACATATATGTGTCTACTTGAGATGTTGCTGTAGTACATATTGGCAGCTGACACTTACTAAAATAGTTACTTACTGAAATAGTTACTAAAGACACTTACTAATAAAACGTATTCCATACTATATATGTTTACAGTGCAGTGATTATAATATTACTTCTGTTTGTGTTATTTTATATATGTAATCTCACACCTTGCTATTCCAGCCAATCGGCAGAGCTTTTGCTTTGGTGCAACCAACCAATGAGAGGCAGCCACAGAAGACAGAGCTGATCAAGCCACCTGAGGGTCAGACTGAGGTACTTAAGGTGAGTAATGTTTACAAACCATAATCATGACTGCATGATTATTCCTGTAAAAATATGAGCTGCAAAATTTGAGCTGGGTTTATTTTTCAGGTTTATCTGAACGAACGTGAACAAACCCAAGCCAGACACCGAGAAAGTCTAAAAATGCTCTCAGAAGAAGTTTCACAAATACAGGAGGTCAGTGCAAAAGACTGCAATATCCCCTTTGAATCAATTTGTGAAACTTGACATTTTGGTGTATTTTTAGAACGTTAGACATAAAAAACACTTGCATAAAAATGGTTCTGTGTGCAGGTGAGATACTGTCTGAAAAATCTCAGAGAGCAAATGGCAGCCAAAAGCCACCGAACAGAACACAAGGTAAAATAAACAAA
Source organism: Yasuhikotakia modesta (assembly GCA_036877545.1). Classification (NCBI taxonomy): domain Eukaryota; kingdom Metazoa; phylum Chordata; class Actinopteri; order Cypriniformes; family Botiidae; genus Yasuhikotakia; species Yasuhikotakia modesta. The sequence continues at coordinate 57,822 of JBAJNP010000968.1, read as the reverse complement.
CACATTCACAAGGAGGTGTGTGTGCGTGCATGTGTGTGTGCGCGCGTGTTTATGTTTTATAAACATTCAGTGCTGACTCTCTTTTTCCCTCTCTCTCACCCACAGCTGGTTTTAGCTGGTACTGGCCCCAGAAATGGTATTCATCCAGTACTAACACAACGCCTGAATGGTTTAGAAATACAGGTGAGAGATTTGTGCCATGTTTCTTAGCACACATATACACACACAATATTTGTTTGTCTGTGTGAAACGACCAGCTTGCTTTATCTGGTCATGTAATGTAATATAATTTGAAAAATCTTTACCCTTTAGGTGATAATCATAGTTTTTGTATAATTTATGTCATTGTTTATTGACACCCACATAAACAAATGTTCACATTCGCCTTTCACCCGAAACGGTAAACAAAAGTGTTTGTTTTATCGTGGCGTGTTTGTTTTATCATAGAGTGTTTATGGTTTTGAGGGGTGTTTGTTATCGAGGAGTCAGTCAGGAAACAATTACCCTGGAAACTATTAGAGCAAAAATGCTCTAATTAAATGTCAATTTTACTGGTTTAAACGATTCTCACATTTTTCACATTTTTGGCTATTGTTGGTTAATGAAACAAAATTTAATGACAGCACATTCTTTACTGCATGAGTAGTGCGAATTAGGCTCCCGACTAGATGTGTGTGTCCATGTTGTTAAAGCTGTAATGGGTGGGAAAACTTAATACGTCAGCATTTTACGTTAGAACACACCCTATTGACGCATACTCAGGGGAGGCCCCTCCCTCTTTCTCTCGCTCAAGTCTATAAATAACCCCTGGGGGAGATGTGGGTGTGTTTACATACACCTTAACATACTATTGTTGTGATATGTTTGGTGTGTCTGTTATTACAGAATAAACCACTGTGTTGATTTTAAACAGGGATTGCGTAAATACAAAAACAGTTACACAGTTGACTGTCATTTTAAAAGTATCTTTATGTATCCATATGATTTGCCATTAGAGAGTGTTAAAGTGTCAATATATATATATCTTTTCCCAGGAAAGTGTGGATGACCAGGAACGGGAGAAACTAAGAGAGGCTAGTAAGCGTCTGTACGCTCAAATGCAGGAAGAAGAGAAGAGACACCAGGAAGAAAGAGAGAAACTGCTGGTTAGTCACTTACCACTTATTTCTTTTAATATGTTTTTAAGTTACTTCACAGGGTTTAAAAGACTCTTTGTTAGATGCTTTAGTCTGTAGAGAGGGTAGTGATTTGTAACACAATGCTGAAGCTGTGATAGATCCAGCTGAAATAGATCCAGGTTGAGAAAGAACAGTGTGTGCAGGGGTGAGATCACATTCCTTCAGGATTACATGCTGTTTCCGATTCGCCCATACTTGCGCTTAATGCGTCAAATGAAGTGAGTCAAAGTTAAGCAATCAGCTAATGTGAATATGATCTAATGTGATCTAATAAAAATGTAACTGCTAGCACTTGCTACATTCATTTTTCATTCCTATTTTAAAAATTTGATCCATTTCCAAGTTTATTTCCGTTTGATGATTCTTAGGTTCTTAAACTTGTAATAATAATGTGTGGCACCGGATTAGTTCACACAGTAACATTAGAGTTATTATTTTCATATGACTTATTCTTTAAACTGGTTTTGGAAGAAAATTATATTACGTGCCAAATAAACGTAAACGTGTGATCTGTGTTAAATTATATTTCTCTGAATCCATCTTCTCCAAGATGGAAGCCAGACAGTACAAGCAGCAGTTGTTGGAGCAGACGGACCGTCTGAAGAAAGCTCAGCGAACCACAGAGCAGCAGGACCAACAGATCGAAAACCTCCAACGTCTCATGGGAGGAATGGAGCAGGAGAGCTCTTCCCTCAGAGAACAGCTGATGACTAAGGAAGCTGAGCTCCTGCAATTACGGGAGCAGAGAGAGGAGGGTCTAGCAGGGCGGGAGAGGTGGGAGAAACGTATTTTACCACTGATGATGTTGTGGAACGTTTTAGCCTAAATGTTAAAGCTGTACCCTGTGTGTTGTCATGTAATAGATCGGAGGAGCTGGAAAAGGAGAATGCGATTCTGAAAGAGAAGATTCATCATCTGGATGACATGCTGAAGAGTCAACAGAGAAAACTGCGGGAGATGATAGCACAGGTACACTCACACATGCTCACACACACACACATGCACACACTCACACAAACACGCTCATACACACACACAAACACGCACATACACACACTCATATGCACACACACACACTCATTCTGACACAAGCTAAGCTCATTAGCCTCACTTGCTCACACAAGCTTTGTTTCATTTTGGTTTCATGTAGCTTCAGAACTCTCGCATGGTGATCCAGGAGAGGGACCGAGTGATCAGAGAGCTGGAGGAGAAGGTGGCCATGCTGGAGGCTGAGGTCAGTGGATGGAGAAACTTGTGCTCCAGTTGCTTTAGATGTTTGGTGTTGGTGCATGACACTAGCAACGCCAAGGTCATAGGTTCAGTTCTCTGGGTGTATATTTTGCCAGTATGCCAGTATATTTATTTATGCCTACACATAAATGCTATTTTATTTATTGTTGGCAACAGTGCAATTTTTATTGTGCAAGGCAAACATTAACAAAATATAGTTTGCTGTTTTATATAATCTATAATATGGCTACATAAGTTACATAAAAGGAGGCATGCTTTTTTTTAAAAGAATGGCAGTGATGTCATTTTAATTCTCAGGGTGAGGCACATTTAGCTTCTGGTCAGACTGGATTGCAGGTCCTCAGTGACTAAGACGCATGTTTTTGAAACACACTGAAGCACAGCTGTGAAATCTACCGCTGTCTGTCTCGTCCTGATGTCTGACCTTCTTAAACGTATTGTGCTTACAGAACAAACAAATGCGCGATCAGATGGATTACTACCTGGGGGGTCAAAGGTCAAATTCATACCTGCCAGCAGATAGCAACGCCCAGATTGTCTACAGGTAAGCATGCGCATATCTACAGTACATGCAAATGATTGCATGCAAATACTCAATATGTGACCAATGCTTGATAAAGACCAAGCACCAACATTATTACATTGTGTCTCTTAACAGCAAGCCCCTGAGACCTTCCACCCAGACCAACAAGAATCTACCCTTCATCAAGGTCATTGAAATCAAATCGTGAAGTTACCACAGCAACACCAGAGCACTGTTATGACAACAGCACCGTCCAGCAGCACACAGCAGAGGTGACCGGTCCACAAGCACCACTGTACAATCACAAAGCAACAGAACTGAGCACTCACCATCACAGACCTTCACCAGTAGATTCTCTGGTTGCCTGAATGTCTATCTAGTTCTATGAAGACCATTGTTGGTCCATCCTTGCAGTGAGACATTGCAGATGTGTGTTATCCATAAATATTATTATTGCTGTCATATAGTCAAATGTTAAAGTAATGCTTTGTTAGATGTGATGAAACAAGGACTGAAAAGTGAAAAGAATTGTTTATATGAAGACATTTAAGGACCATAAATGAAGAAGACATCACTGAAATATGAGTGGAGGGCAGTTAGATGGAAGTATTTTGGTATTTATTGAGGCTGGACCTCCAAAGACGATGTGTTTTCTCACTGACCATTAATGGAGAGATTGTGTTATTAAACACTCACAATAGGGCTCTTATCTCTTTTAATCCACATACACGCCACTAAAGTGGCTAATGTAATTAGAGGTTCCAAATCTGTATTAGATCACAGGTGCAGATGTGTTAACAATTCAGAATGATAAAGATTTCCAATGTATTTTATGAAGGAATGTTAAGTACTGAAAATGGATGGGAAAGTCATTTCAATGACTTTACAGTTTGTAAAAAAGGTGGGAAAATGTGTTCTGTGATACTTGTGTGGCTACTGGTACTTTTGCAAACTAAAGAGAGATTAACTAACTATATAACTGCAGACAAAAGGGTCAGGGGTCAGATAAACAGTGAAACAGGGCAAGCCTCCATTTCACAAGCATGTAACATTTGCTTGTCTAGTACAGGGAAGTGGGGGAAAGGACACCGCAAAAAAACAGAAGCTACTTGTTTGCTGTTTTAGTACTGTTGCTAAGATACAGTGTGACAATGCTAACTGGTAGTTAGGTGAGAGAGTGAGATTCACAACATTTATTAACTGCTGCTCACTCTCTCACTCTGATTATTTTATCTTCAGAAATATTAATATTTGGTCTATATTTCTCAACCAAAGAAACAATAAGATTTCAGCAGTGAGAATCTAATGACTTGCCTTCTCTGAAAAACAAGTCTTAGGAATGTTTCATAAGTCTGAAAGAATGTAACACATACCCCTCACAGCGTCACCAGTCCAGTTCAGGGCAATAGGGCACATCATGGCCTCTTATGAGTTCCAGCATTTCACTACAGTAGTCATTCAATAAATCAATTTTATTGTACCTAAAGTTTATCACAAACAGATGTGCCTGGGTGGAGCACCTGCCTTCCTCAAGCACCAAATGAAATAGCCACGTTCATGGGAAGACTGAATAATATTACAGAGATTATTTATATTTAAAACAGTTAATTTAATTCCAAACATAGATGTTGAATTATGCATTTCATTGCCGTGTTTATCCACTTTCACCTGTGTAAATACTTTGTACACTTTTTTTCTTTGTGTGAACTTTACCTTCCATGAGTTTCTCAGAAGAAATTCATATTAACAAATAATTTTGCTTAATATTTTTGTAGAGAGTGATTTCAAAGGTTTAATTAATGACTTGTGTGTTTTATTTAAATAAAACAGTTTGCTGAGGCATGTTGTTATCCTGACTTTTCTGAAGTCAACAACTAAATGTAGTTGAGAAAATGATATAATGTCATAAATTTAATCCAAATGTAATTCTATTAAACTTTATAATATGCAGTGGTAATGTTAGGACTAGCCTGACTACTATCATTACACCAGGAAGTCATGACTTACGGAAATACATGTGAGATGATCACACAGTAATCATTATCCATTTATCTAACTATTATTCTATTTAAGTATGACTATTTGCCTATTGAAGGGTTCGTTCATAATGCTTTACTGTATACAGTAATTATTACAACAGCTCTCAGAATAATATAAAACATGCTTTATATTAGAAAGCAGTTAAAGGACATAACCAATGGTGAATACATGATTATGTAACTAATGACATTATTATTAGACTATAGCAGTCATACCAGTGAAGTCTAAAGTACAGAGCAGACAGACTCTTCATGAGGGTTGAGAGATTTATAATACAGTAAAAATGAACATACAGCTTATAAAGCTACATTCTTATCAGAACAATCAATGCAAATTACTTCCCTTCCATTTACATACATATTTACACAAACCGATCAAAGGTTAAAAAATTGCACTTAGGTATGGAAATATGTACAGTTGCTTGATTAAAAACACAAAAGGTGATAACAGTTCTTTTTCAATTTATGTTGGAATTGTTACACTAACCTAGCTTAACTTGAAGTGTACCACAGGTGTAAACCTTTTTCCAGTGCAGTACCGGTCAAATGCATTAGTGCATTTTAAAATCTCCCATTTCACTGCATCTCCAGCAGTGGTCATATTTAAATAAAAGAGCCTAAATTCTTTGTCACCTCGATAGTGAGGGTTGACCAGTTCTGGCTCACAGTCTCTGCATTATTTACACAGTTGTAAAGCAGTTTTAGTTTCCTATAGTGTGCTCTCTAGTGTGTTGTAATTGTCTTTGAAGTTTTTGAGTTCCAGGAAGTGTTTGGGCCTCTTGCTGCGCTGGCCGGTTGAGGGCAGGTACGTGACCTGAATGGTGGAGGCATTTGAGGGACCAGAGCTGGTCAGATCTTTTGCTGCTGATTGGTGCTGCTGATTCAGACTGGTGGTGCTCGAGTGGGTTTTTACACTGTGGAGAAAAAAAGGAAAGACGGAAATTAACACCCTCAGTGACGAATGACAAATCGAGAAATGGAGGGATGAAGCTTAACAGCAGAACTTACAGAGTGGCCAGTTCAGCCAGATCTTCTTTATATTTTACAAATTCTGCCTCACCAAACACCTGCAGAACAGATAACACAAACTGTAGCTTTTGAAATACATAAGCATGTCCAACAGCGCCCCCTGCTGCACACAGCCGTTCAACACCAGTTACTACACTCTTTAGAGGTGTGAATCAAAACTGGTCAAACATCTGTAGCTGTTTTTTAATTAGAACAGGATTGCTGGCTACTTGACTAAAAAGTCTAAAAAAGAAAATGTCACTTTCTTTTTTTAAAAAGGAAAAGTGACTGGGGTCGTCATAAATTTGTAAAGGCCAATATCAGTCACTCACTCTCTCTCACTCACTCACTCACTCACTCACTCACTCACACAGACTCACCCCAGTTCCATGCCGAGCACTATCGTAGCCCTCCAGCAAGCGGTCTATAAGTACGCTGTGATTTGATTTAAACAGAGAGTGTGAGTTTCGCAATTCCATCAACCAGTTCCTGTAGCGACGTCCAGTCAGAGCGCTAGCACTGCGACACATGTCGTGGAACGGGATTTCTGCGTGTGTTACAGCACATCTTAATACAAGGTTCACAGGCAGAGATTAAAGAACAAACAAAAAATTGCCTTACCAGAATCTCTGATGGCATCTAAAGCTTGCATTCGGAACAGGTAGTTATAACAGCCTGTATAAATACAAACAACACATAAGTATACAGGGATAAATGGGTAAATGCTAGTGGCTTATTATTAAGTCATACTATTCTGACCTTGGTGTTTCAGTCTGTCATCTTCCTTAGACAACAGACGTGGCTCATAGCGAATGTCATTTACTTTTGATAAACGAGAGTCAATCTCTTCCCTCAGCTCCTGTAAGAGATGAATCTTTATTTCAGTGCTTTACAGACAAGCATGATTTTCTAGCACAAGTCAAATAAAGTACAAATAAAACCCACACAATAGAATAAAATGTTTTACAAACCGAAGTACAATTAAAACAAGACTTCAATTAATTCCCTGATCAATACTAATAGACTAAGCTCTAGAATAAGCTCCATGGCAACCACACATTTTACAGTAATAAGAAAATGAAAGCAAGGCTCAATAGGAAAACATACAGTCTCATGTTATATACTAATGTGTTTTGGCAGCCTTTTAAAACAAAAAACAAAAACTGTACTAATGAGAGAAATAACTTGGCATGACTCTAGAAATATTGCCCCATTTAAGTGTCTGAAAACTAACTTTGAGCTAACTTATTTTGATACAAATACACATAGAAATGATAAATACAAAATCTAGTGTAGACATTAATAGACATTTATGAACACTAAAAAAAGCCAGGGTGCCCTTTTTAATATAAACCTGGACTTGGACAGTTTGGGTTTAGAAAAAAAAACACTAAAAGCCCAATATAAGGGATAAATAAGGAAAGCTGTTAATACCTTGGGGGCGTTGTGACCCAATGGAACATGAGGGCCTCTCCGAGACTTCATCGCGAAACGCATAATCTGTCTCTTTACAAAGATGAACAGCAGCACAAATACCTGCACAACAAAGCGTGACATCAATACATTAAAGGTTAAAACACGATTATAGCACAAACATGGGCGGTAACTGTTTTGCTTTTATTTGAGCTAATATTCTTGGATGACAGATGCTGTGTGTTAAAAACTATAACTATACAGTCTTTACGGCGCGTTGCACTTTAAGTACAATGTGCCCAATACTATACAATCTTTATGCCCTGAAATGCAACTCTTATCGATTTGACACAAAGTTATTATTCATCCTAAAATATTCCCTAGTATTCTCAATTATTATTCCTATAACTATCTTACCAAATCTTGTGAAACGTAAGACATGATATTTTGAATAAATCTTTAGTTTACGTGTTTATTTCCTTACAAATCTGAACAAATAACAGGTCTGGTACTCACCAAGCTGCTGTAGGCCATAACAAGAACAATATTAACACCCGAAAGCCTGTTTTTAGCCGCCATTGTGAAATAACTCCCCGTAAAACCTCTTATAAAGGAGAAAGTATCGATGAGCACAAACGCTCAATTGTGAGATTAAGATTATTTATGTTGACAACATCAGGCTGCGTTGCTTGTTTTGTTGGCGAGTCGCATAATCACTTCTTCGCATGTTTTAACTATGACTCGTCTTGTCGTTGTCGCCGTCTGGTGGCTTGGCATGATGATGGCATGTCTGTATCCGTTCATGGGACCTTGAGCAATGCACGTTAGTTGCTGCAAAGCTATATAGTGTCGCTCATGTATATGTATATAGTGTGTATATATGCACACACACACAAAACCACATTTTCTCTGTGAGGTTATAGTTCACACATATATTGTGTCTTGCACATTTCTTGAGTGTTACTGAGAAAGTAAAATGAGCCAGAGCATTTGACTGAGTGGACAGTTGCCATTTATCTGAACAATGACTTTTATTCTTTCTGAGGAACAGAGGTGGGTGGCAGATACATAAAATAACAACAAGGAATGAAATTGTTTCACCACTCAGGACTAATACTCCATCACAATCCTGACATTATCTTAACTGGCCTGTATCATGTCCTGACTCCAGCACCCTTGTATATTTATATATAATATGTATACGTCACTATATAGTACCGAAGACAGACTGTGGTCTGTTAAATGGTAAGACATTTAGCAGCATAATCTCTGTCCCGTTTGAAGTAAACCACACTGATTGTTTGCATTCTGCAATTGTCAGATTTTATAAAAATCAGAGCCGAGGTATGATATCAGATGTATCTTTATAACTACAGGGAGGATTCATAGCTAACTGGCAGCTGAGAAGTTACATTCCTCCACACTGACAAAATATTTGAAAGAAAAACAGTTTGAAGAAAAATGGTTTTGCCTAAACAGGTCATCAAAGGACAGAAGATGCTGAAATGTTAATTATACACCGTGTCCACAAAAAGCTCAACAATGTGGCTTATTTTGTTTTCTTTATCGTTCTATTGTTTTTGATGTCAGTGCTGCTTGCATCGAGTCAGAAGGAAAAATAGCTGTGATACATGCTCTGTTACCACAAACCAACTTCCTCTGCTGCTGGCATCCGCAGTGCAACGCGTGTGATGCTGCAACACAAACGGTTGACAGACCATAGTTACATGACTGTTTTACAACAAGACTTACTAAATACCACAACATGTTAATGTTACTTTGTTTAACAGCCATACTTTGTATTTATATAATGTATGTATACGATATATATTTTCACACTGAACACATCATATAAACATAATGCCAACTAGTTGCTCTGACTGTGGCACAATAAGAAAGTAATTTTGTTGTCTTTCATTCACATTTTGGAACTTGTGAAGGCTGTTGAACTTCACATTCATTTACTAAGTGACACCCGCCCATCTCTCCCTCTCTTTCTCGCTAGTTTCTCTCTCGCTAGTTTCTCTCTCACTAGTTTCTTTCATATGTGCTGTTCACATGCTCTTGCAGCTGCAGGAAGTTCAGCAGTCAAGACAGTGTGCTGAAGAAATACACCAAGGTAAGCGACTTTCACAATATTTGCTTTGTCGTTTTACCTTAAGTTTAAACTACCTTGTACTTTAGGATACAAGTATGTTTAGTAATAGTATTAGTGTTACTGTATTTGCATGCATATTGAACACATGTGCAGAATGCGTTATGTTTTTAACACTAAAAATATCCTCATGCACTATCTGTCTGCAAATATGTCTTTGGTTTTTCTGGGTCATGGTTTAAAGCATCCCACAATTATGTCGTCTGAGTCTGAAAGCTGGTGACTCTGGTTTAATTCAGAATAATGGCCAGTGTGTTTAAACTTCTTTTCTCTGTTCCTGCAGCACTATATTTTGTTTTGTACACTTTCTGTTCCATTCAAGAAATCCATTCACACCGGATTTAGAGCTTGTCAGTCTGTCTGACAAACTCTTGTTCGTTTGTTAATAATAATCTCATATTTGGTCTTAATCATTTGTAGTGTTTGTTTGTTCTGTTGTAGGTTCAGTATGTATTACAGTTGTGACAGACGGGATTCAAATAGGATAACTGCTCTTAACCACAACCGCAGTGTAACAGGTTGCTGCTCTAATGCTGCTTTATCTTTAAATGAATTGGAACATGTTAAACGGTGTGTGAACACAACTGTAGAGGTTTTCTCAGACAGATTCCCTCTCATTAGCATAATGTTCAGTAAGCTCCCCACCTTGAAGGCTACGCTGATGTCATGATCTAAAAGGTGTGTTGAGATTCACACATTTGAGTGTGTTTTTAGTTAGTTTTGAATTGAAATGATTTAGCAAATTGCAAACCTGTAAAAACTTAATTTGGGCATACATAACACAATTTAAGAGCAGTTTATTTAGAGGGTGGAAGCCAGTAAATATCAAAAGGAGACGTTTCATTGTAGCTTTTACTAGTCTGTTTTAGTGCAGTTTATGGTTCAGAGATTTCAGGTCAATAACATAAAAGGATCTTTCAATCCATAATTTCAGATAATATTATTATTAGAACTTGTTGTTAGCTATGAATTTGATCAATCTTAACTCAACCCAGTCTTGAACGAACACCAGCGAATGAAGGTTTTAAGATCTACATTGTCTTCCACCACAAGTTAATGTCTTTCTTCATTCATCTACTCTGGGTATGTTCTATACATCTGAACCACGTTCAGGGTGCTGTAGCTGCATGTTCAAATTAGTCTCACCAATACCTGCTCTGAAGTATTTACTTTACCCACTAACACCTACTGAGTCACTGAGAAACCACGGACCAGGAATGTTCTCATTAGACATGAAGGGTGTGCATGTTGACAGGTGTATGTGTGTCTGACAGAAAGAGAAGGACAAAGGACAGACAGAAATAGATGGAAGGAGAGAAAGAGAGGCTGACAGAAAGACATAGGGGAGGAGAGAGAGAGGTAGGGAAATGAGAGAGGAGGGGCTAACAATCGAAGGGGTGGGAAAACAGTGAGCATGTCCAACCAGTCAGGTGAGTTCTGATTACAGTACAGATGCATCGTAGAAAAATGACAGACTGAGGGCAAATGAGAGAGCGAGTGAGAGCTGAAGGAGGATGGAGGTACCTGTTCTATCAGATGTCTGAGGTACATGGTTTCTGTTTGAGTCTGAGTTAATCTCTGCATAAGTGTTTGGTTAGCTGACGTGGCAGGTTAAGTGTATTTCCATTGTTTTGTGTGTGTGTGTCTTGGGAGAACAGGTGTTTCAGTAAACTGACACTGATTGTTGTCCTCAGAAATTCTGTAATGCTGCTGCTATATGGAACTGGCAATCTTGTTTTGCATCTATATCTGTGGCTTCCATTGTTGCTATGAGTAATCTAATGAGCAAAAGCCTGGTCAAATAACCAGTATTTACCCACTGTGTAAAGTGTTTTCAATCATGTTTTAATGAGTTTTGGTTTGTTTTCAAGATGTCTCAGCTCACCTGGAAGGTGTACCCTACACCTTCTACTCCTCCCACACTATCTCAGCTCGGTGTTTGCTCAAATCTTTAAATGTATACATCATTACAGAACTTCTGACCTACATATGTTTGGTTTAAGATAACAAAGGCAAACCTTGTGCAAAACCAGCATTAGGTGGGGCAAACAAATCTGGACTGGAGCATTTTAAAACCTTGGTACATTCTTCTTCTGTTTCTGCCTGTATAGAGTATGATAGGGAGCTTGGAAATGTATCTGTTGACTCACAATTCCCTCAGCATGGCTGCACCTGAATGGCATTGAATGTTGTAGTTGTATTGTAGTTGTATATAGTTGATTGGGTGCATCTATCGCACACTCGCTTGATTTCTTATGACTCTTATCAGATGTTGGTAAAGCGTTTGAATGAATTTCAGTGCTGCTGTAAATGCACGTGGGTGTGTGGGTGAGACAGATGCCTTCAGAGTTCCTTTGAGCCTATTTAACATATTTCAGATTCATAAGATACTTCCATTATTTACATATACCTCAGACCCAGCAGTTTTGGGTTTATTTTTGTTATCTCTTTATTTACTCTTTCACTGTGATGTCACACTTCTTAAAACAAAATGTTCAAAATGTATTTTAATATTTATGCCTATGGCATGAATGGATGCACATGAATAACATAAAAAACAAAGGTTTTCCTGAGGTTTCAGGAGAACATAAATTAGGATGTGCACACATATTTACACTGTGTGTAGCACATGTGGTGTCAGACAGGATTGTGGTCTGGTGTGTTTGACCTGTTATCTGACTGCTTATCTGGTTTGTGCTGGAACTAAAGACTGTGACGAGTAACATAAAGAATGTTGTCAAAGTAAACATACAGAAACACACAAAACAGAAAGCATGTTAACCCATTTTTTCATCTTTCTGAATGTTTCTCTTTGTTTTTGGGGAAGATTACTAGCACCGCTAGGGCTGTTTGCTTAGTTCAAGATGTTTACATAAGAGTGTGCCTTACTGAGATTTATTGACTCTCATTGTAATAAATAGAGTTTCAGTATGTTGAAACCCCAAGGCACAAGAATGAGCTACGGTGATTTAAATGTATACTATATGAATGTGTACTTCGAAGATCTGGACCAGACTGTATGTTTATTAGCAGAGCCATTAGCAGGGGCTAATGAGCTAACAACAAAACATGCAACAACATACATAGGAGAACTGAGGTCTATTAAACACAAAAGTCAAAGTCCACTAGTGACAATGTTTTTATTCTTGCATTTTAAAAGTTTAACTGAAATCTTTTTGCAAAAAAATTACAGAATTAAATGAACAAAAAAACATGTTGTGTTTCACAATTCGAGTGACAAGTGGAATTAAAAAATTAAATATGAAACTGTAAATGTTTTAAGTAATTGGTTTGTTATTCTTTTGCTCTAATGATAGCATGCAGTCAGGCTGGCACAGACTCAAGTTTGTACAAAACCTGACGATTCATGTTATCACAGATCTAAGAATGTTTCAGACGTGTCCTTGTGTAAAGGACCTAACATTCATCTAATCCCCATGATTAAACTTAACCATTTCTGTTTATTTCAGGCTTAAATAAGATTTTGAATCACAGCTTTTTTGGTCACAATACTACTGGCTTTCATTGGATCCAGAAAACACAACACAGCTTAGAAAAGCGACAGAGTACAACTAAAGTCGTCTGAGCTCCTTCATAACTCTGGATTACAAACACAGTGTTTCCTACCATTTTTGAACGTATAATGTAAAATATAGCACATCTTGATTATTGTACAAATGCTGCTATTGAAACAAGGACTATTATTTTGAAATCCAAGCAAACTGGTGCAAGAACATTTAGCTGAAAATGCATTAGCAACCAGCATTTCATTCACACTGTAATGAATGAACTGTGTGTCTTTCAGAGACATTCAAAAGCATGAATTTGCATACTGAAATGACTTCTGCACATCAGTTTCCTGAATCAGACACAGCTGGTGGCAAAACTAAAAATACAGAATCGTCCAATGGAACAGCAGCACAGGGGCAAACTCAGACATCTGGAAAGCCCATTGGCTCTGCAGCTGCTAGATTCCAAATCCGCTCTGCTACAACACGTCAATACGGACCTACAAATTTTCTAGAAAACAAGAGCCAGACAGTAAATGAGAGATTTTATGAGTCAAACAAAAGCAAAAGCTTAGACTGGAGAGAAGCAGGTAAAAGATCAGGATATGGAAACACAGCTGGGATATCTAGTGGGACCCAAAACATTGGACAGAATTTTTTTGGGCGTGCTGACAGTTTGGACAAAAAGGAGGTAAACAACAAGATAACTTCATACACAGAAGAAAATCAACCAAAAAGTCCTCCATGGAGGATTCAGGCTTTTAATACATCTGGACAAGGGGACAGAAGGGTTTACCCGGTCTTTGGATCTGCACCTCGGCTACATGCTATCGAACAGGCAGGCAGTGGCCAGTCACTCCCTGCCAGACTGAAGCCTAGATTTCACCAAGGTAGTATTGGAGATAGTGGCAGTCTCTGTGAACAGGTGCAACAAGGTGAATCCAGTTTTGATCAGACAGACCACAGAATAGGATTCAAGGGCCAAAGGCAAGTGCTGACCAATCCTGAGGAGTTAACTGGAAATCAAACAATAAAGGAAAGAATTAAAAAGCTGTATGAGGCAAGTTCTACAGATACTAAGTCTGATGCAAACTCAAAGGATCTCACCATAGATAAGCATAACTTTATTTCTGATTTTGATAATCTGAAGTCCAACACTATAAATTCCATCCCACGTTACAGAAAATCCAGCACGGATTCCCCCTCTGGAATTTTGTCTCCTTCAGATAATCAACAGAGGAGACCTTTATATACTGTAGAAAAGGCTGGAACATATCCAAGATGGTTTTCAAAACATGAACAAACAAATCAGATGCAACAGCCATCTAGATTAGAGAACAGAAATCACCAGATGGATTCTTCCTCTGACACCTCTTCAAAGCCTAAATGGATTATGGAAAAAACATCTGGTAAACCAATTCAATCACATCTGCCTGCAGAAAATGAGAAGACAAGGTCTTCAGAGTTCTGTAGTCGCTCTTTAGAAAGAGCAAAAAGTAATTTTTCTGAAACGGCTCAATCCAGAGGTCAAAGAGCACATGGTGGTATGACAATACAGTCCTCATGTTCTGATGGAAGTTCCAACATCTCCAATCAAAGTCTCAAACATTTGGCAACTACTTCAGGTATCAAGGCAGAGATTGAAAAACAAGAACCAGACCTATTGGCCTCAAGAGTAGCCCACAGTGAAAAACATCAGATAGAGGACATTTCCACAGTGAAGACTGAAGAAAAAAGAGGGGGTGGTGTGCTAGAAACACCACAGTCACCATCTTCAGATTCAGTGAAGAACACAATCCACAAATTTGAAGCCTTGGCTCAACAAAACAAATGTGCACCTCAAGTTGCACTTGCTAGAAGAACCTTATCAGTACCAGAGCATCCCAAGCCTGTGGTTTATGTGAAAAAGAGTGATTCAGATATAAACCTCAGATTTAGAAAAGGTGTGGGGAACACAGAGGAGGCAAATTTCATTAAAGACAATGCCATTGAGGAGCCAAAAGACAACGTATATTTAAACAGAACATCTCAGTTAAATCCTACAGTCAATGTAAAACCCACATCAGAACAAAGAGAGACATACAAAACAAACAGTGCCATAATCCCAACATTTAAACAATTACATGAACCAAAGCTTGGTCATCACATCAGCACACGTGATGAAGATAAAAGGAGGACAGCAGATACCAGATACATAGATGAACCAGATCGTGCCATGACTTCTCATACAGAGCCTCCAAACAAAGGGGAAACAGAAAATAAAGCAAAAAATCCCACTTTTCAATCTACAGTTTTTCAAAGGTCAAATGCCAAAAGTTTATTAAAGCAACAAAGCATTCATGTAAATGTTGATGATGATGATGATGACGATGATGATGACACACCCACTAACTCTCCAAATTCAGCCCCTCCCACAATAAATATGCATAGGCAAAGTAACACAGGGACACCAGCTGTAAAACATTCAGATATAGGTGTTTCTACTCCAGTTAAGTCAGCAGTCAATGGTACTCAAAGTTCTGTCTCTATGCGTCCTGTCCAAACAGTCTATTCTTTACTCAATACTTCAAACAATAATAACTATAACACAAAGAGGGAACCAGCCTCAGTTGTTTCTAGCATGGCTAGGTGGAGCTCTGATGAAGAAGATGATGATGATGACTTTGAGGGAACAGATTCAGAGGAAGACTCTGACTCAGGAGAATCATCTGTGACCATAACAAGCAACATGAGCCAATCAGAACGCAAAAGTTTTTCTGTAAGGTAATACATTCAACAACAAATATATATATATATGTGTGTGTGTGTGTGTGTGTGTGTGTATAAACAATAGAATGTTTTAGAGTGTATCAGCTTATGCACTAACTATAGGTTACCCAATTTATACATCACCCACCTAACCATTTCATCATCCTGTCATCTACACCTTATTGCTTTCTTTCTGCGTTCTATTGTTTTCATCTCCATTTCACCTTTTATTTACAGTTATGTGGACCTGTGTATTTACGGTGGGGTGGACTGTAAGCCAGATGGCAGTGAGTCAGAGGATGACTGCATGCCCTCACGCTCCGCCTCCCTGAGCTCAGACATCTCGGCCTTCTCCTCTGTGACACTGCTGAGCACTGATGAACTAGATCGCTTAATGGATGATGTCAGAAGCTTGGGAGACGACACCCTGCAGGTCAGATGACACACATGAGACTTTGTTATGAAGTAACAATCTTTTTAATTGTGTAAATCTAAAAGTAACAATTAAACAGACTATGTCATGTAAATGCCTTTGGCAATAGAATCTACAAAGACAATAAGAAATATGAAAGACATTGTGACTTCCTTTTACTATTGTAACGTGTATCTGACTTATGACAGAAATATGAAGATGTGCAAGTGGTTGTGTTGCACAAGGATGTGGGGAGCGGTTTAGGATTTACCTTAGCAGGTGGAGTGGATCAGAACAAACCAGTCACGGTGAGTCTGAGGGCCACAATGCAGAAACATTATCAAGCAAAACAGGCAGTATGACTGCTAGAAAACAAGAGGCGTTTAAACAAGTCCACATGTAAAACATAACAAAAAAGCAGATAAATAAATAATAATAATGAGACAAACAATATGCTGCAGTTCAAGTTGTTGTATACATTAAAATGTATAATAAAGATAAAACTACAGTATTCAATTCTGAAATATTGTTTTAAAATATCAAGCTACTTTTTCTTTAATAAGGGATTTCTGTAGCTTTGAGGCCAATACATTATAGCATATTTTATGCTTCACAGTTATGATATGAGAGTTGGTTTTGAGAGAAAGACTAACAAAAAAAAAGACTAAATTTTACCTGTATCCTGTCTAAAGTTTTGTTCAGTTCTTGAGTTTGTATGATAACTGGATTGTGGTCTTGTCTCTTAGGTGCACAAAGTGATTCCTGGTGGAGTGGCCGCTCAGGAAGGCTCTGTCTTTGAGGGTGCCTGGGTGCTGTCGATCAACGGCACACCCCTACAAAAATGTTCCCACGGGGAGGTTCTGCGAACACTGAAGAAAGCTAAGAGTCAAGTCATGGCAGTGGTGGTGCTACAGAGAGGCAACAATAATGAGACACAACACAGAAAGGTTGCCACTCACAGATCAATAAATACAGGTAAGTGATAGTTGACTGATGCAGTAATCTGAAAGAATGCAATTTATTAAACATACATTTAATAAGCATACATGTTTTCATTTAAACAGATTAAATCACTACTATTATTAGACAATAACTAATAATAAAGTTATTGCAGTAATAATAAAGTTATTACATTATTTACATTATTTTTAGGTTAGTTACATGGAAAATACACAAAAACAACAAATGAGAGAGTGAGACTTGTGCAATGTGATGTTTGTATTGTATTGTATTGTGTGTGCGCCCCCTATAGGCAGGAAAGTTTATGTTACCCTGAACAAGTCCAGCTCTGATCTTGGCTTTAGTCTGGAGGGAGGTGTTGACTCCAGCTCAGGAGACAAACCTCTCACTGTACAAAAGATCTTCCACGGTAAGCGCACATTTTCTCTTTTTCAATCAATATCACTTAAAATGTTTAGTTAATATTTCTGATGATCATGCAATAATATCTGAATACAGTTTCACACAATCTCACCCAGCATCTTACCTTACAACCTCTTTAAATTCTTCTGACATTACACACCAGAAGCACTTTCCATATCCAAATCTGTGTAGTTACTTCCACATTTGTTTCAAACTTCAAGCTGCTCATTGTTACAATCAAAATGTTTGTATCAAATCAAAAAGACTAGAAACATTATTTAAAAGATACAGCTGTGTCTGGAAAAGTATATTTACTGTTTGGTGTAAAATAATTGTTCCCAGGTGGACCAGTCAGTCAAGTGTTTCCTGGGGATGAGCTATTGGAAGTTCAAGGTCAAAGTTTACTGGGCATGAGGCGTCTTGAAGCTTGGAACCTAATGAAAAGACTGCCCCCTGGAGCTGTGGAGGTCTTATTAAATCGTCCTCACCAACCACATTGAAGATCTTTCCTCCTCACTATTCAAAGCACTTTGTGATTCGTTTAGTAATTGGTATATTTTTCTCTGGAAGGACTTTTGCTGTTACAGGTTCTATGAAGTTTAGTGTCTATTAAGTCTTAGTGTTTAAGTGTTAAGTGTTTTTTCAGAGAAGTTATGAACTATGAATTAACACTGCCAAATATTTGGGCAAAAATAGGAGCACTGGAGGCCAACAGAGCATTCTGTAAACTATGACTGTATTACTTTAAAAAATGTTTATACACTTACATTATGCAGCTATTGATAATATTACATTTTACAGTCAGTCTGTAACAAAAGCTATATATTTTTGCTAAAAAGTGTTTATGTGTATGTGTTGTCTGTAAAGTACAAATCCGTCCTTTATTAAGTTAATTTTTAAATATTAAAGCCAAAGTTAGCAAGCAAGTTATTGTGATTGTTTTCTTTATAATGTTTAATGTAACATTTCACTGCCAGAACTTTAAGTATAAATATTTACCAAACATGTAGGACTAATTTTAGCTCTAATTTAAGCTCTCCTGAACCAGCCTGAAATTAAGTGCATCAATCAAGGTGATAGTGTGTGTCCTTAATACTGTTCTAACCCACAGACACCCTGTCTGTAGGATTAAACCTGTCTATCTTATTAACAAAGAGCCTTAACCAAACTCAAAAAAAAGAAAAAGGTTGACTTTAAAATGTTGAAACCTTGATATATCACTTGTTTCGATATTGACATCTGCATTGCATGTATATTTAAAACTGCTACTTGCTTAATACCTTGCACTGCTTGATAAAGTACTAATGGGATGACAAATATATATATAGGGAAGATGTATATAGCTCATGAATGTATTAGATATTTTTAAATGTACCTCTTAAATATTTAATCTGATCTGGTGGCAGCTGCAGTAGATGGATCCAGTGTCTTTGTGGTTTAGTATAGCACAACCAAAAAGCAAAACAAAGAGCTTTTAAAGACAAAAAAACCTTCCCTTGAGCAAAATGGATTCTTTGTAAAGCATTATGTTAGCTGCTAAGCATGCTAAGCTTTGACACAGCAGTGTTGTACAGCATTGTTAATTGTACAGCAGTGTTAACCCTTGTGTTTGCAGATCAGTGGTGTACATAGACAGGGTCAGAAGGACCAAAAACGGCACTAAAACATGTTTAATGAACATAACTAAATGTAATTTTTTTTACTTTAAGAAGGACATCGTGTTCATATTCAGTTTTATGTTGTGAGTTATGTTTGTATTATTTAGATGAAAGTGCCAAATTATAAATTAACAAATAACTGAATTAATAGCTTAAATATTAATTCCAATAAAAAACAAATAATCTCTTTCTAATTGCAATAGTGACTTTGTAGCTGTTTTGACGTGGTTTAATACGCTTGTATTGCGCATGCGCTTTCTGAACGCCGGGTTTGTAATCACCGCGTTTGTTTTGCGCAGTATTTAAGTATGACTCCCATTTCTCCCTACAGCGGCGTGGGGCGGGCATTGCAGTTAAAGATCATTTAAACGAATAAAGTGGGAGTCGTAATCTCACAGGGATTTGAATTTGGGAACACCTGCAAAAACTGATGGAGACGCACCGGCAGACCAAACCAGTTCTCCTGAGAATCACACAGTAATATGGATTAGCATCGCTTTCGAAACATGACAGT
Organism: Yasuhikotakia modesta; assembly: GCA_036877545.1. Classification (NCBI taxonomy): domain Eukaryota; kingdom Metazoa; phylum Chordata; class Actinopteri; order Cypriniformes; family Botiidae; genus Yasuhikotakia; species Yasuhikotakia modesta. Next base: position 38,052 of record JBAJNP010000968.1, on the reverse strand, counting down.
AATTTGTACCTTTGTCTGTTAATGGCAAACGAACTGTATGCCATCAACATAAACATTTCTTATACATTTACATTTAGAGTCGACGCTATGACCAGCAGAGGGCGCAAACGACAAACCAAAACAATGAGCACATGGTATAAGTCAGGTAGCGCTACATTGTGAACAAAGTTACATACATCGTCTGCTACATTGTATGTATTATTTCTCAAAGCGCTTAAATGACAGAATTAAAAGCGCAGTCGATTATAAGAATGAAGATTATTTAGTCTGTAAGGCGGAAAGCATCGATGTATATGGAAACACCGCCCTCCACCCCCACCTCCCTCGTCCTGTTACTAGCATCTGCTGACCTGTCGTGTCCGATACACTTTCACCTTTGCAAGGATGTTGTGATGATGAAGGCGCGCATCCAATCGAAGTTTTACCTATGTTGCCTTAAAGCCGACCGGATACCTGCGGAGAAGAAAGAAGCCCTTACAGATTACAGAGAGATGTCGGAAATCCTCATTGCATATAGGACCTGACAAAGGTAACTGTGGTCCATGCTTATCCTTTCATTATCTTTAACACCAGTAAAGCTTTACTTAGCGCTGGTTGATGATACAGTCAGATGTTTTCTAGGCTGGGAAGAAGTCTTAAACTCCAAAGTTAAAAGCAAATAATAAATATAATGTTGTTTAAACGGTATTGGTGTTTGGAGCTGGTATGATTAATTGTTGAAGTTCCGTGTTTTATTAGGACTTCAAAGACATCATTTACGTTCTCCTGCGTATATGTTTATCATGTAGTATCAGGCTGCGTGTTTCTGTGTTTCTGCTGTGCGATATGAGTTAGAATTGGGTTTAAGTATTTGCAAGTCACTTACACACTTAATTGAACCAGGGATTTAAGCTAGTTCTTGAAATTCCTTTGAGAAAATTCTGACTGGCTGCCAAAAAATGTGCTTAGAGAACCAACAGTGTAATAATTTCAGAGGCCTAGAGGAAAAAAAACGTTTAACAGAAAATAAATGACCATGTAAAGAAACAACAAGATATGTATTGACATTGAGAGAACAGTTGCCCTTAACTTCCTGCAGTCAGTGTCATTATTGTGGCTTCACATTGATTTGTTGTTTGACCTTTTAAGCAGTGAGCATGAAGATGGATAAAGAAAGTATGGAGAAGAGACAGAGGGGTGACTTAAAAATAAACTAGATTAAGATTTACAAGAAAAAAGAAAAAAATATTGATTCAAACTTATCTGGTACCATTAAATGATGGTTTAAAGTTCACTCAGACAGTAGCTACAAACCCGTCACCATGATGTTGCAAACACCATGCTCTGCCAATTGAGCTACAGGACAGCTCTCACACATACCATAGACATGCATACGGCATATGTAAGAATGTGTGTTTGTGTGTGTACACACTGCTTTATGCCTATTAGAGATGCTTGAGTCAAATGATCCTGTTTTGCCCCACCGCAATCTGTTGTCAGACTGAAGATTTAAATTCTTTAGCTATGTTTATATTCAAAATGTCTTACAGGTCTGAGTTACTTAATGTCAAAATAGATTGTTTACCAAGTCTGTCCTTGAGTGGCTTTGTGCATAACTGTGTCTGTGTGTGTATCTGTCTATTTGTGTGTATCCATCTTAGTTGTGGGTCACTGGTTTTAACCTGCTGGTGTAGCAAGCCTTAGGTCAGATGTATGGTAATAGACTAATCATGGCTGGCATACTTGTGTACCAGCTAGTTTGGTGTTGTGTGTGCATAGACAGGAATAATGCATTTCACTTGAGGGACTCAGTATTCAGATAATATATTCAGTTTATTCTGAAGTATCTCAGCTCTGGTAGTTTATCTTATGTGTCTTTACCTGTAGCTGCAGGTAGTCTGTTATCAAGCCAGAGGCAGCCTCCTACCTAGTTCTTTCCACACACTCGAACTTTGATTTTGCACATAACATAAAGCCCTGTCTGTTTTATATCTTGTATCACTGCAGGCATTCAAAGCAGCTCATTATCATCACTAATATTCTGAGGGCGGCTCTGAGATAGACAGGCATATCTCTGCATACACTCTTGCTAATTAAGGCAATATTGACTTTAATGTTAGAGCATTATTGCTTATTCAATGTGGAGATGGGTGTGGGGTCATGGATTATGCAAACTAGGCAAAATTTAAACAGTTGAGCCCCGCCACTGCCAGTCTGTCTCTATATGCATTTCATCACAGACAAGGCAAAAGCAGACAGCATGTGGCGTCTTCACACAATGATTTATTTGGAACTAGACCCATAAACATCAATGTGCTTCTGGACTAGACCTAACTAGATCACATCTATCACTTAAGCTTTAAGGTTTAGTCTTAATCACATTTCTACTCTCAGTTTATCCAGTAAATAATGGGTGTCTGTTACCACCTCAGGTAAGTTCTCAGTTGTTTATATCTAAATTTTTAGCATTTGTATTTGGTCTATTTCATGAGTCACAAACATAGGATATGGGCTGTCATGCAGTGATATTGTAAAAACCTCTTCTGCATGTTTCAAGAAAAACACAAAGGTGAACACAATTGTTTCTGTTTCACAACAGTCAGGCATCAAGTTTAAGGGCAGCAGGTTTATTACCAGTGGCTTAGTTTTAGCTGACTGATCTGCACACTGTCGTTGTCAAGGATTAAATATCATTGAATTTACTGAGTGAGCGTAAACTGCTGGTATGTGTCCCCTGTTTTACCCTTGAGATCCTGTTGACAGTGTTACTCTCTCACTCTGTGCCTTTTTGCATGTGGCTGTAGATTTTCCCATGGGACGGAGCGGCAGAAATTCAGAGGTGTGGAAATGTTCAGAAAGAGACCTCCCCCAGGTAAACAATTAGTTACTCTCCCTAAGCGTACACACATTTTAATTGGCATTTTGTGCTCTGAATTTGACCAAAAAATGTTACTCTACCTTTCATGTATGCAGCAGAAAAATAAGTATTGCAGAATAATCACTACATGAATAATGATTAGCCTCTTTGTTCTATTTTCAAAAGATCTGTTTCATTGGTAGACAAATGGAAATGTGTAAGATTGTTTTGATGAAATTGTTCAGTGTGACCTTCATTGTAGCAAAACAACAACTGTTTTCTACAGGCTCTGCAAATTTATGTCTTCAGGGTTTATGAGGGTTCATGAGTTTCCTGATTTAGTGTCTGAATTATTTTTGTTAAATTGTTACATGGAGCACAGCACTATGGTAGGATCAAAAGTGTGTGGCTATCATTTAAGAGACTGTTTTATTTTCCTATTGATTTAAGAGAATATTTCATATTGATATTAGCCTGTTCACAGAGGTATTGCAATAATGTTGTGTGTGGTGCATTGCAACATCAGAAGTTATCTACCTCTGCACGTGCACATGAGTTTGTGTATGCTGGAACAGTGTTTGGTGTCAGTAAGTTTCTTTTGCTGGCACGAGACTGCCCATTCTCTCCACTCTCTGAGGTACATACAGACGCAGCACGTGCAGGGAAACCTGACTAGTCCAGATGTCTTCCGCAGTGCCACCCTTTCTTTCCCCTCCTTGCCTACCCTACAAAACGGTGTGAAACTGCCTACTGACTGGAGCCATTGTGGCTCTGAATCTCATTACTGTATGGATATTTCATTGCTGCTGGAGCCAGCATGGTCGGTTCCTCGTGTTTTGTAACTCATACATCTTTCACAGCTCTGCAGTGCAGTGTAAGTTGCCCTGGAAACCGCATCAGCTGAATCCTATTGGACATGTCCTTGGCCAATACAAAGCCTTTGTGGTTATGTCATATAAAAACAACGACATACCTCCAGTAGCGCCACACAGTGCGAATGTTGTTAGTATAATGTTTTGCCGCGAGTCATCTAATGTCTTTAATCTAAAATCAATATAATTTGAATGTTTTTTGCATATACGTCTATTAGATTCCTTGTCTTTGTCTGTCTAGACGTTTAATAGATACTTGAAAAACAATGAAATACAATGATGCGTGTGAACGATTGTCAGAAAGTGTCATAAACAAAGTTAGATTGTTGCTGTAAATAAATATTGGTCGTTTTTGTTTAATGATGAATATTTTAGTTATTAAAATATATAAGAATCAGTTTAGATGTGTTAGATGGGGCTACCTCACCCCGAATGACCTCAACGACGCTGCGGCAAATGAGAAGGGAGAGAGTTATCGGAGTGGAGACGGTCTGTTTACCGCCGCGTCCGTAATTTGATGTGTTTCACTCACGCCGGTCTGCAGCTGCTGCGCGCGTTTCTCCGTTGCTCCGCCGCTGTGAAAACCGCGCATCCCGACCGCTGTGTGCGCAGAGCTGTAAACACAACCACGGTGGGACAAAATGACTATCCGGAAAGAGATCCCGGAGAAGTGGTTTTCAATCATTCTCCCTCTGAAACGGAAGAAAGAGGGATTATCCAACTCGACAAAAATAAGAAAACGATCAGGTACTTTTACTTAGTGATAATTGCGCAGTTTGTTAAGCAGAAATGCGCTCGCATGTCTCTCACAACGTCGGACTAGTCAGTGATTTTTATTAAACTGAAGTATATGACACAGGGCAGCCATAGTGGAATTAAGGCAATTAAAACATTTTAACGAATAATTTCACGTGATGTAATAAGTACAATAACGTATATAAAGTGTCTAACCCTTCTTGTTTATCAGTGTTTAATCATTCTTCATGTTATTCGAATAAAAAAAGTTTGTGGTCTTCATAACTGTGTTCATTTATTCATCATGTCACTCTCATGGTTGTCACATAATCACCTACATAACAGCTTTTGGTCACTCATTGCTGTGTAACTGTGTGTGTGTGTCCCGTCTTCATGACCTTGTGATGATGATAATCTTCATCATGCTTTCCCCAGTCAACATGTTCCCCTCAGTCATCATCTTCATCCATATGTCCTACATTAATATTTTAAAATATAAAGCACTCTTTATATCCTAAGCTTTAGGAGGTCTTGGTACTGTTTTTTGTATAACCATATTTGTATTTGCATATTATTTATGTCTGTATGTCACGGAATAAATATTCACACAATATCTGTTTGATCATATTTTCCTCAACTGCATGTACTTCCTATATGTGTTAGTTGTTTATTTAACAGTGTGTTAAATAAGCGATTTGTCATCACCAGGGTGACCCCAGCGTGGGATCACATTGCCATATAATTGCCTCTGTCTAAATGTCATATTTTATGTAACAAGCGCAGGCTGCAACGTTTTTCACTTTCATGTACTGCTTTGTCACAACACTTAGTTAAATTGTTTTTTATACCCTATTTTAGTGAAATGAGTGACTGGGTCATTACAGTTGTTATGATTGAAAAAGTCTAAACTTGAGTTTTGTGCATCAGTTACTCTATAGAACTGTTACTGTTTACACTTTGTTTCTCTCCCCGATGTCTCCAGTTTGGCTTCATGAGCTGATTTTAAGATATTGGGGATTTTTCTGTTGTCCTCTTGTAAAGCCATTATAATTTATTGCTTAAACTCATCTGAAGTTTTTGTAGTTTCTGCCAGTACAAAGTGACTTGAAATGAATGTAAGATTTTCCATCTCTCTGGTTTGTTTGTCTCACTTTTCTTATAAGATATCTTAGGTACAGTGTTTGCCATGTCATACATGCTCTCATTATTAGTCATTTGACCTGTAGCTCGCTCTGAAAATGTCCAGGCTAAGTCAAAAGTTCCTTGTGCACAGGTGTATAAGACAGAACAAGCAGTTTTGTTTTTAATAGAAGAGTCGCACAGTACTGTACTGTTGTCAGTCTCTAAATATTTCAGTGTCATTAATAGTTATTTCCAATTACAGTTAATTACAGACTATATGTTATTGTCATCTTTGTAAACAATTTGTTAAACTCAGTCATTAATTTTTCTTTAAGACGGTGGTATGTGTAAGCAAATGTTACTTTAAAGATATCAACAAAACATAATCAAAACACCTATTAATACTAAAATACAGGCAGTTGAGTGTTATCGCTATTTTATCAATTTCCTATACATACTTATTATGAGATTCTTTGGTTAATTATGAAACTTCTTATGAGATTTTGAGTGATCTTATCTTTGATCTTATCGGGTAATTTTGCACATAGTTTTGAAGTGTCAAAACCCCACCGAAAACATTAAGTGTTCTTAGATACTTGATTTTTTGTTTACTTGAGTGTTGTCATATTATGGGTTGTTCTGAAATGGTAATTTGGTTGGATGCATTTGGTCCGGCATAATGTAGGAAAAGTTAGAGATTAATGAGCAATGGAGGGTCTCTTCTGCTGCATTGAGATGCATTGGGCTGTTGGACATACAATACAGTGTTGTGTAAAATAATGGGGAAATGGGAGCAGATTGAAAGAGAAGAGAGAGTGGATTCATATAAATGATGCAGAGAGTAGAAGGTCATACAAAGGACATTTTGTTTTCGTCTGTTAAACAAACGTTTCATGTTTGCTCACCATATGTGTTTGGCACTAGTGCACAACATAGTACATTGCTTTAGTGTACATATTCATTAGAGCATAATGGCTTGGCATCTGCCCCTATGTGCATGTCTTTGTTTAAATAGTAGTCACATTCAAATTAATCTGAATTTCGTCCAAAAAACTCCTCCATTGTCAGAATATAAGATTTTCTGTATTAAACATTAACAGAGGTAAATTAAAGGGACACACACAATCCTTAGGCAAAGCATTATTAATGAGGACATTAGTGAGCATTTGGCATTTGTAAAGGATGGAGTCGTTTACAGTGTTTGGCTCTGACTGTACCTCTGCTGTGTGTGCAGAAAGGTTGAAGCTGTAGCAATTAGCTCACCCACTAAGAGGCTAATTTGAGCCTGTGGCTTGTCTCTTTCAGGCATTAAATGAGACAAATAGTTTGAAACTGTAGAAACAACAGGCACATAAATGGTGCTTTCGTTTGATTAAATGTACCATCGTTGAGGCGATTAGAAGTTTCACATTGGCAGGAATTAATTCTGTTTATTTAGCTTGTTCATTTGACAAGCTGTGGTGTTAAACTGAAAGCATTTAATATAATCTAAAATTATTTAAAATGTAAAGTGTGTCTGTTCTAAACTGTCACAAAAATGAAGTTGGTCAGTCAGAACAAACTTTCCCATGACAGATGTGTCACTGTGTGCTCCAAGCTTTCACAAGATACAATGTGTACTGCAACACTTCCCACCCGTCAGTCTCTGCTCTGGTGGAATTTACACAGATTTGCGATCTATCGTGTCCTTGTCATTTGTGCTGAATCACGGCGGTAACTGTTTCTTCTGTCAATGCCTGTTTTTGTGAGAAATGTCACAACTAATCGCCCACTGCGGCTCTCGCAGGGCTGTCCTTGGATGTATCCATAAGGGCACAGTGTTAAAAAGTGCTTAATGGCCCGGTTTGCTGAGGTGCTGTCCGGTTGGAACAAGAGCCTCAGACGGGCTGAACCATTATGTCATCGACAGCCAATAAGCAGGTAATGCATTCGCAGACTCTGGCATCAGGACTGATAACAGAGAGCAGCAGATAGCCTTGAGGAAGGGGAAAGAATGAGGTGACCTTGAGGAAGAGGAGAGAAAGGGTCTCGTCAAGGTTATCTGTGTTTGTAAATGATACTGCATTAGCCCAAGTGCTTTGTAAATAAGTAGGTTTATAGGATACGCAACTCAAATTGCCCTATTTTTAAAAACAAAATAAGGAAATGGTTGTGCTCATGCTATTACTGTACACTGTAATTTCAGCCCTAAATTTTGCACTTTTGTTTTTGTGATACTGACTAATTCAGGAATTGGGGTTTAAAACAACAAGCAATCACTAATCTGAATATGTTTGGGGGGGCGATGGGTGGCATGTCTGTAACACACATTTATGGTGGAGCATTTTTCCTGCAGTGGTCATACTGAGATTCTTTCCTTCGGAAATGATAAAGAGTATGTTTTGTGTCTGTATGTCTGTATTGCAGTCTTCTGGCTGTGTGTGGGCAGTATGTGTGTGAACCAGTGTCTCCGGCCAGTGTAGAAGAGAAACATGAGGGAGCAGAGCTCTATTTACACAGGAAACCACAGACAATTACAGACTCAGGGCCAGAGCAGGTGTGAGATGGTGAGATGCAACGCAGAAGGAAACAAGCTACAGGCTAGCTATATGTGTTTGCGTGCAGGGCTTTGACCTTTAATGATGCACGCTAAATGGTGCAGCTTATTCAACAAACCCCCTCTCTCTCTCTCTGTCTCTCTCTCTATTTAAGGATTTAATGTAATGAGTGTTAAGCTATGGTTTTGGTCTGTGGGTCCATGCAAATGTGTGTGTGTGCTGTATGATGTATGATGCTGTATGAAAAAAGCATAGTTTTAGTTATGTATGGCTGAGCAAATGTGTGTGTGTGTGTGTGTGCGCACACGTGTTTGCTTGCGTGTGTGTGTGTCATAAGAAGTGAGAAGCAGGCTTTTGTGTTTTTGGCTGTTTCTTATGCAGCGAGTAATCAGGTCAGTCACTTTATTTTCATAGAACATTCTCATCAGTAAACAAAAGTAAACTGTGAAATCAGACCAGCCAGCTTGTTTAACACATGCGAGGGAACCTCAGTCTCTATATGTGTAAGCATTACTTGTGTGCTCTCAGACACACACGTGACCATGTGTTTATCAGTGTGAAAGGCCTTAAGGTTATGTAGAGGGAGGAGGAGAGATGAAAGATAAGAGCGAGTTTCAGTCTCGCGAGGTTTGTGGAGAGCTTTCTTCTTCATTAGCTGGTGGCTGTAACAGCAGATTAAAACAAAGGCTGATAGCTCACTGGGAAAGAGTGTCTACTCAACTAAGATGCAGTGAGTCAGTCACCCATGGATAATATGGTGTGATGATATTACACACACACACACACACAGTCTGCTGGAAAGAGTGGCCATTACCCAGCAAAAATGAACTGTACAGCTATGATCACAGGCTGAGACAGATGCATAGCCAAGTGTATCTGACAGCCATTTTCTCACATTTCTGTCAACACAGGAGAGAACGAGAGGAAACAAGCTTCTCTCAGACAGAAGCAAGTCTGTTTGTTTAGTGTTTGTGTCTTTCTGGCTGTTGAGATGGAAAAAGCCGAAAGAACTTCTGAAACCGTCCTCAGCGCAAAGTTTCGCTCTCAGCAGAAGTGAAAACAACAGGTTTATGATAATATGCTAACCACAGTCTGTTCTCTGTCACAGTGAGTCCTACCTCATAATACAGAAATTAATCTGACACACAACAGTCAGCCATAGATTTCATCTTATCTCTTGTGTTGCTTTCGATATAACACAGACCTTTTATTCTAAAAGTTGGCCTGCAAACATCAAATCGTACAGTTTTCATCTCATAGAGAAAATGTGGTTTCCTGGCTGAAAATGATCACCAGATGATATTTGTGTGTGTGTGTCTTTGTGTAAGCCACTGTTAACATTTCTAACTGTGTCATTTACCATGGACATCTGTCTTCGCCTGATTTCCCCATGGCTAATTTTATCATTGCCACTGTATGTCACAGTATGTTTATATAACAGTTACCTCCAGTTTTGAAGAAGGGTTTGCTTTGGCAGTGACTATTATTATGAAGGGTGAACTGGAATTTGTAGCTTTTAAAGACTTCATGAACGTGTATTAGCATTAAGGATATCTATTAAACAAAGTTTCTTTGTTTCTGTCACAGAGGAGGAAAGGAGAGTTCGGGCCAACGATAGAGACTATAATGAGAAGTTCCAGTATGCTGTAAGTGACACACGCACACAACCTGTACAGTTTCAAGATGACTGCGATCTTACTGGCTTAATCTTGTTCTTTCACATCAATGAACCCTGCTGTCATTGTTCAGTGACATCATCTGTCACACCTGTGTGTCCACAGAGCAACTGCATCATGACCTCAAAGTACAACATCATCACCTTCCTACCCGTCAACCTGTTTGAGCAGTTCCAGGAAGTCGCTAACACCTACTTCCTGTTTCTTCTCATACTGCAGGTATAGACCCTGAATGTATGGTTACTGTTCTTTTCAAGCTATTTTATAGACCTCAGTATGTAGCAGCCTACACAAATATGGGGGATTATAAGTGAGGGCTTTTGCAAAGAGGTCATAGCTGTGTGTAATACCTCAGCATGCAGGGCCAGTACCTGTTGTTGGCAGCTCAAAATGAGGACACTCACTTAATACTACATAGTAAAGAAATAAAGAAGTTTAAAATGTAAGATTTAGATATTTAAAACACATGTGTTTTAGATGGTATTGCTTGATTATTAAAATTTGAAACATTTTTCATTCTCTAACATTTTTAAAACCATCCATTTTTGATATATTGATATATATTTTTATATATTTTGATATATATGATCTATATTTCATAAGGCATGAAAAGGATACAAACATTACTGCAATATGTTTTTATAAATTTGAGAATACTTTGAGAGAACTTTAGTCAATGCTGTGAAAACATTTCCTGTGAGATGTGAGAATAGGGAAGATAGGAAAAACTGGGTGTTCATGGAAAATCTGCTCTGTCCGTTTCTTATACTTTCTACTTAAAAGTAAGTTAAAGTTCCCTTCAGATCTTGTTTTTTATATATGCTGTTGAAATGACTAAAGGGTAAATATGTGTTTGTTTCAGTTGATTCCACAGATCTCCTCATTGTCCTGGTTCACCACCATAGTGCCTTTAGTGCTGGTGCTGAGCATCACTGCAGTCAAAGACGCCACTGATGACTATGTGAGTCTCTCTCTCACACACACACACACACACACACTCTTACTGATAATTTTAACCCATCCCCCCCCACACACACAATATGTGCAATACACACATACACTTAAAATGTCCCCTATTACACCACACATACTACACAAAAAACTGTTAGCCGCTCACCGTTTACTTTTGTCTCTCTCTATCACAGTTTCGTCACAAGAGTGACAACCAGGTGAATAACCGCCAGTCTCAGGTTCTCATCGGTGGCATGTGAGTTTTGTTCTTGTACTTGTACTTCATTTTGAGTGTTCCTCACAAAGCACTAATGAGTTTTCTCTATTCGTTTTTATCAGTCTTCAGAAGGAGAAATGGATGAATGTCAGAGTGGGTGACATCATCAAACTGGAGAACAATCAGTTTGTGGCCGTGAGTCTTTCTCTGTGGTGCTTTATGAAAGTGAAGTGAAGTGATTTATGACATCATTCTCACCCTCTGTCTGAAGGGCCTTTAATTAAACACACTTTCTTAACACTATATGTAACATTATTTATATCGCCTCATTCTTCCTAGAGTCTTTAAGTAATTTATGGCTGTTATTCACACCCACATTGTCTGATTTAGTGCTGTAAAGCACAGTGTTATTGATCAAGAAACCGATGTCTGGTGGTGATGTAACTCTCTCTCATGAGGATAACTGGCTATATATGTGTTACAGGCTGATCTGCTCCTGTTGTCCAGCAGTGAACCCCATGGCCTGTGTTACATTGAGACTGCGGAACTTGATGGGTACTTTATTCTTAATTTATATTATAAATTTGCTGGGTTGAATATTGAATAATAGTACATTTTAGCTCAGCTCAGCTGTGTTCACACAGCAGTAGAATACAGATTTAGTTCTGATTCAGAGTGAGCCAAACACTCAAGACTGTGTGGACACTGTTTACTTTGGTTTGTTTATAGATTTGTTTGTTCATTTTATTGTTTCTCTGCCATAGTGAGACAAACATGAAGGTGCGTCAGTCTCTGTCTGTTACCTCAGAGCTGGGAGATCCTAATCACCTGGCCCAGTTTGATGGTATGAACATGGCACCCCTTTTGTGTGTGTGTTTGTGTGTCTGTGTGTGTCAGTGAGGGAGAGTGATTAACAAACAGTTGAAATGGTAAGAGAGAAAAAGAGAGTTTGTGTAGGTGGTTGAACAAAAAATGGTAGAAACAGAAGTAGGGAGTTAAAAAGGAGTTAAAGGCAAGAGATGAAAAGCAATGGCAAGCGGGGAAAGCTGTGTGTGTGGTGGACAGTTTCTCAGCAGCGGTTGCCACGCAAACACACACTCACACATCAAACCTGTGTCAGCACAGACCACCCACACTTCCTGTTTGTACACCAACAAAAAATTCCAGAGCTCATCAATGGTGCAGAAGCCTGGGATGCTGCACAGTCGATCATAATCAGGTGCACACAGGATCTGAACACGCAGAATTCCAAGAAAAGCAGAATCGGAACGCTCAACATTTCCAAGTCCTGCACATCCGTCTAACTTACATGTGTTTGTTAATTAAATATTTTGGCTAATTTATTTAATATGCTTTTAGCTATCAATCAAAAAGTTTTACTAACGTCTCGGTATTACATTGTAAAATTCCCTCTGAAACTCCCTCAGAATCAGAAGCAGTCACCATAACACGTATTATGTGAATGTGTACAGTTTTCATTGTATTATTGTGTAACATTTTTCCTCTTTTCTCTGTGTATGTGCAGGTGAGGTGGTGTGTGAGCCCCCCAACAACAAGCTTGACCGTTTCTCCGGGACTCTGTATTGGAAAGACTGTAAATACGCCCTCAGCAACCAAAACATGCTGCTGCGTGGCTGTGTACTGCGCAACACAGAGAGCTGCTATGGCCTTGTGATATTCGCAGGTTGGTGTGTTTGTGTGGGTTTGACTTTACCTAAAAATGTCAAACATAAATGATAGTGAAACATTATAGAGTGAAACGATAAATAAGGTTTAAACATTGGCAAATCATTTTTCTATCTAAGAATTTAGAATTTATGAAAGAATCAAAGCATTTATGAAGGTCAGGGGCTAGAAAATATTATTAACCTGATAAGTTTACATTAAAATAGTGAGAGAATGTGTGGGTACTTATCAGTTTAACCTGTTGTAATGATGATGGTACCGCTCAGGCCCTGACACCAAGCTGATGCAGAACAGTGGTCGTACTAAGTTCAAGCGGACCAGTATAGATCGACTGATGAACACACTGGTGCTGTGGGTGAGAGACTCTTCACACACACACACACACACACGCACACACACACACACACACACAAACACACACAGTCACTTGTAAAATATGTGAAGGCTCACAAGTACCATTGAATTTCACTTAACATACACATCTAACACACTCTGAAGGAAAAAAGTGCCATGTATTCAGATTAAATACTTTAGTCCATGCATACATTTCAAATATATTTTTAGTATCTTTTTAACTATTTTATAAGTGCCTGCAAAGCATAACTTTGCAGATTTTCCTGTCTGTTGACAGCACTCCTGTCTGTTGACAGGATAGTTGCTAATGAAAGCATTGTGCATGTGTTCTTTAGGTACTAGTAGCCAGCCGGTATAATCATGATATCCTTTTCCCTGTAGTTAGTCACATGACATTTATGGCTCAGTTGTGCTATAGTTTAACTAGCCGAACACTTCCAATTAAATATTGACAATGCTTATGGGCAGCTTTCTCCATATATTACAGAACTCTGACTCACTTTTCCCTTTCTTATTTTCCCACTTCTTCTTTACAGATTTTTGGGTTCCTAGTGTGTATGGGAGTGATCTTGGCCATAGGGAATGCGGTATGGGAAAAGGAAGTGGGTGCTCTGTTTCAGAGTTTCCTACCTTGGGACCCTCCGGTTGACAACTTCCTGTTCTCTGCCTTCCTCTCTTTCTGGTCATATGTCATCATCCTCAACACAGTTGTGCCCATCTCCCTCTACGTCAGGTGAGAGAATATGTATATGTATATATACAGAATAAATAAATTGAATGTTACTAGTGTGCTAGTCTCCGTTCATTCTCTCTGAAATAACAACAGCCCCCCATGTTACATAATTTTTGCAGTGTAACAGCACTAAAGTACTCAAACTAACCCGCCCCTTCTGGTCCAGCTCTCTAAATGAGCTCTAACTGCTGTCTGGTCCAACTCTGACCTGTACAGACCTTTACAGGAAGAACTAAATCATTCTCTGAACAGCGCCATTACACAAACACACACACAGACTCTGCAGCCTTTGTTAATTCAAATTGTGTCTGGAGGCAAAGGAAAGGAATAAAACTGTATCTGCACTTACATCTTCAAAAATGAAAATTCTGTCATGGTCGCTTTCAAGTTAAGAATGACATAAAGGCAGTAAATGATGATACAAATTTGAACAATGGTGAATTGTATTTAACCACTATGCAATGTGAAGTTTCCAGGCTTTAATATTATCAGTATTAAAGTGCCTTCTTTTGATGGTCTGACAGGCTGCTGTGTTATTGTCTCTCTCAGCTACATACTAAAACTGTCTGTACATCCTCAGTGTTTGTGGGTATGTTTTAAGTTTGATGTGTTTGTATGTTTCCACCAGAAAGGTCACATTTGCAAAAAAAACCCACAATAAATAGACTTTTGCATTGTGATGATAAATTTATCTCTGTTTCTCTCTGTCTCTCGCTACCTCTTTGAATCTTTTAGTGTGGAGGTGATTCGTTTGGGTCACAGTTATTTTATTAATTGGGACCGACGGATGTTCTGTAGCCGTAGCAACACAGCAGCGGAGGCCCGGACCACCACCCTTAATGAAGAGCTGGGGCAGGTGGAGTACATCTTCAGTGACAAGACAGGAACCCTCACTCAGAACATTATGACCTTCAACAAGTGCTCCATCAATGGACACGCATACGGTGAGGCATGCAGACACACACATGAACAAGTTCTCGTAGTTTCATAAAGGTTTCACCACTTTAAACAAAGCGGGTTGATGTAAACGGGTAAAATATGGAACCAGTTTTGATATTTATGGCACAAAGTCACAAAGTTATGTAAAATAAATGCAATTAATGCCTGTTGTTTATTTTACAGGTGAAGTGATGGACGTGTCAGGCTCTCAGCAAAAGGTGAGGGCAAGATTTGCATTGCGTGTTGATTGGAAGTGTGGGAAAATACTGATTACACCTATATACCCATATATGTCCTAATTTAGTACAGAATTACTGAGTGCACCTATATAGGTCTTAATCTAATGTAAAAAGTTGCTCTTGACAAAGCTAACCATTTATGTTATTATGAATCTATTAGAAGGCCCAGCCCCTGGACTTCAGCGCGTGGAACCCCTTAGCAGACCGCGGCTTCTGTTTTTATGACCAGTCTCTGCTAGAGGCAGTGATGGTGGGGGAACCAGCCGTGCATGAATTCTTCCGTGTGCTGTCTCTCTGCCACACTGTCATGAGTGAGGAGAAGAGTGAGGGTACGAATCTGTCTTACTCACAAGCTGAAACCTAATATGAGTTCAGACAGAGCTTAAATAAGGAAGCTGTTGCTTTTAATACTGTTAGAGGGAAATGACAGAGCAATTTTAGATTGTAATCAAATTTCTTTATTTTTTTATCTGTCATTATTGTTCTTATTCTCTCTCTCTCTCTCTCTCTCTCTCTCTCTCTCTCTGAAGGAGAGCTGGTATATAAGGCTCAGTCTCCAGATGAGGGGGCGTTGGTAACAGCTGCCCGTAATTTTGGCTTCGTGTTCCGCTCTCGAACCCCCAGTACAGTCACCACACAAGAGCTGGGCAATGCAGTCACATACACACTCCTCGCCATCCTGGACTTCAATAACATTCGCAAAAGAATGTCTGTTATAGGTATCACATTTCATCCTTAGACATCATTTGAATATGTCTGTCAAGAAACACAATATGTAATTCATACAGAGGCCTGTGTGTATACAGTACACACATACACACAGCAAAAACTGCAGGGTGTAGATTCTAAAGATCTGTAAATGGGCATTTGCTGTTAGAAACAGAAACAGGCAGAGTAATTCCTCAGGGACTGAGTAATCTGGATGCAGTGTAAAAGCCTTCCTGCCAAGCAGAATAAATGAGAGGAACATTAGCACTGATGTTGTGTGTGGCATAAACACTTACATAACTCTACATAATGCCCTTCATAGTGGGTAAGTGGTGATCACAGTGTGACAGGCGTTTAATTTGTGCCTGTATACAGTCAATTATTGTTGGTGGTTTGTGTTTATATAAAAAGAGTTTTGAAAGTGCTGAAGAAGTTGAGAGCAGAGTGTCTCCAAGCACAACCCTAATGGAGTATGTGCATGTGTGTGTCAGTGAGGAATCCAGAGGGCCGGATTCGTCTGTACTGTAAGGGCGCAGACACAGTGCTTTTTGAGAGACTTCACCCCTGCAATCAGGAGCTGATGAACGTCACTTCAGACCATCTTAACGTGAGCACTTGTGCTTTATTTCCTGTGTTTTCTGTCCGCTTGTCTGTATGTTTATGTGCTTGTTTCTATTCATGAAGTTAAAAAGCCCCACCAACATTTGCATGCACTATGCTTATGTAAATTCAGTAATATTATTTTTTATTGCTTGTAATCTGATTTCATCTTTGTCTAGCTAGTCATAAATTTACCCTCAATCACTTTGTGTATAGCGATATATACAAGTTAAACAACAGAGCCCTCTTGTGGGTCCTTTAATACTTAAAGTCTATTGGTTGCCCTGGCTTTAAAAAGGAATTATATTTACATGTATGTGTTTAATACACTTTAATCTAAAAGAATTTACATTTATATTAACATGTTTCCCTGACGATCGAATCCATGTCCTCGGCACACATAGTAGAGCTACAGGAACCTATTTATAACGTTGATATCTTATTGGTCTGAATTTGTTTGTTTGAACTACTTGCAATAGTATTGCAAACATTAATAGTTTTGTTAGAATGTTATCTTTTTGTTTGTTTGGCATGGTAGGAATATGCGGGCGATGGATTACGGACACTCGCTTTGGCCTATCGGGATCTGTCTGAGGAGCAGTGGGAAAAGTGGTCGGAGCGTTACCGTGGTGCTGACAAGGCCACA
The DNA here is from genome assembly GCA_036877545.1 of Yasuhikotakia modesta. NCBI lineage: Eukaryota > Metazoa > Chordata > Actinopteri > Cypriniformes > Botiidae > Yasuhikotakia > Yasuhikotakia modesta. The sequence goes on along the minus strand of JBAJNP010000968.1, from coordinate 21,201 downwards.
GACTGCAGAGATGATCGACTAGCTGCAGCCTATGAGGAAATTGAACAGGACATGATGGTGCGTTTGTGTTTCAATATGCTTTTTCAGTTATGTTTTGTTTATAATAATGATCATTTACATGCCACCTGTTACAGCTGCTGGGGGCCACAGCCATAGAAGATAAACTGCAAGAGGGAGTTCCTGAGACTATTGCCATTCTCTCATTGGCTAACATCAAGATCTGGGTGCTAACTGGAGACAAGCAGGGTAAGGACTGTGTCTGCATTGGATTAACATTGTAAGCATAGCTTTTATCACTTTTCGTTTCTTCATACACTAGTGACTGAATCACAGATGTAAGATCAGCATGGGACAGTTTAAGTGCAACTTTTTCCTCCCTCTGTGACAGAGACTGCAGTGAATATTGGTTATTCCTGTAAGATGTTAACCGATGACATGACGGAGATCTTCATTGTTAATGGACACACTGTCCAAAGCGTTCGTGAAGAACTCAGGTACAGCGTTGACATCTGACCCGTCCATCTATTTGTCAGTCTGTGAAATATGAGGAGTGCCCAACCAAGTTTCTTTCATCCTCTCATCATCCTCTTTTTTCCTGCATCTTTACAGAAAAGCCAGAGAGCGGATGCTGGAGTCAGCACGCAGCAGAGATGGAGGGAAGGAAGCGGAAGCTCAGGGTTGGGGTGGGGCATGCGGCTTTGCCAATGGATGTGGAGACAGTGCTGCTAATCAAACGCCCAATGAGAGTAAAAGTCCCACTCCTCAGGCCCCGCCCTCTTCCCTGTTGGATTCAATCAGTGGAGAGTTTGCCCTCGTCATTAGTGGGCACAGCCTGGTGGGTTACACCCGCAGTCTGGGATGTAAATGGAGAATTTGTGGGTTTAAGGAATTATGTTCCATACAAAAAATAAATTTATTGTACTTTAGTTAAGAGGTATTTAAAATAAACCTTGTTTTAAGAAACATAAATAGTACTTTTTTAAATTTACTACCATACCATATGTTTTCTGTTTGTATAGACACATAAAAAAAAATCTCCCTCTCTCTATGTCTCTCTCTCTTACAGGCTCATGCTTTGGAAGCAGATATGGAGCGGGAGTTTTTGGAAACGGCGTGTGCGTGTAGAGCCGTGATCTGCTGCAGAGTGACTCCTCTTCAGAAAGCTCTGGTGGTCGAGCTGGTCAAGCGGCATAAGAAGGCCGTCACACTCGCCATTGGAGACGGAGCCAATGATGTCAGCATGATCAAGAGTAAGACACAGTCTGCTGACACATTCTTTTTGGCTGGTCAATAAGGGTTGGTTAGGGTTTGCCTAGGTTTACATGCTGAAAAGTTGAGGTGTGGTTCTATTTAAATTCAATAATATACTGGGCGGGGCTGTTGGTTAATTAGTGAAGTTAATTTGTTTTTTACCCTATTGGCAAAAGCTTGTTGAAATTAAGTTTGATGTATGTTTACATCATCAAATAAGAAGAAACATTGTGCCTGTGGGTTAATCTGTGAGAGAGGATGGGATCAGCCAGGGCATCAGTTAAACTCACAGAGCAGTCCTTAATTTGACATAAATTTGAGGTTGTAAGAGATAAACATACAGTCTATCTGACAGGTTGTGCTGGTATTTATCTTCACGTTAAACTTGAATAACTGTAGATGTCACTTTTATAATAAATGTCACTTTTCAAATTTATACCATCAAGGCTTAACAACCTATTCAAAGACCTGTGACATCAGTCCCTCACAACCTTATTGTTATGTGCATCACATTAAATATGGCCTGACGTTCTAGACTGTAGAAGACCTGAGTGCCCCCCATCACAAGGCCCACAGAAAGCAACTCTGAGATATTCGTTTGTTCTGTTGTTGTTGCGTGTGGTTGTGTCACTTCCCTCGGCTAGGCAAAAACACTGCAGGACTCTCACAGTGGGCTCTCACGGTGTCACAACAGTATTTCAAAAGGCTTCTGTGAACATGGATAACAACAAGATTTGACGGATGTGGTTTATGTCTAAATGTCTTTAGACACCATCCTGTTCTGTTCCTGCCAACACATACACACACACACACATACATACACACACGTTTCTGCCCCTGTAATAAGTGATGTTCAAAACTCTTGTTTGTTTGATTCTTGGGTGTGTGCCGGATTGCTGTTGTTTTGTTGGTGTGTAGAGGACAAGTGTCAATTGTGAAAGTGCTGTTGTATTTTTTTGTTTATGCATGTGAAAGTTTATCCAGAGTGGCTTGGAGTATATTTAAGATGTGTTATGTATGATTTCATGTGAATTCCTGTGCATTTTATTCAATGGTGTATAGACCTGATATTACTTCCATTGCCCTTATTGTAGATTTAAACAGAAAGATTCTTTGCCTTGACCTCTATAAGGAGTGTATTTTTAACCTGACCTATAAGAAAATAGGTTTAGTAATCTGACTCTTTCTCATTTAAAAGGGCTTTACTGAATCCCTGTTTAACCAATTAAACCCACCTGCAGATTAACGTGAAACACTGTATGTTGATTCTCACACATCTGATGTTCTTCTGTCTCTCTGCTTGTGTAGCGGCTCACATTGGCGTGGGCATCAGCGGTCAGGAGGGCATCCAGGCTGTGCTGGCATCAGATTACTCTTTCTCCCAGTTTCGCTTCCTGCAGAGACTCCTGCTGGTTCACGGCCGCTGGTCCTACCTGCGCATGTGCCGCTTTCTCTGCTACTTCTTCTACAAGAACTTTGCCTTCACTATGGTGCACTTCTGGTTTGGATTCTTCTGTGGGTTCTCAGCACAGGTGAGAGTGTTTATGCGGTGTTTTAGAGGAACAACACTTTGAGTTTAATTTAGTGTCAGGCACATGAGCATTGTGGGTATTTTAAGAACAAAACAGACCAGAAGTAATGGGTCTCTTCAATGATCCATGTGGTCCCTCAAATTATGTTCAGCACTGTGGAAAAAGATACTTGGGCATCTGTTTTTTGTTCAGGAGGCTGCAGAAATCATCCACACATTTGGATGTGAAATCTTAACATTTAAATGTTGTTATTCCATGTTTGTATAAAAAACTGAGCAAGTAAAAAGATCTAAAAGAAAGCCAGAAACGGTCACTGAGGCCCCTTGTTTGATACCCCTGTAAATTATATTTGTATATTTTAATGAGGTGATTGTTTACTATTGTTCTTTTGTTTAGACTGTTTACGACCAGTATTTCATCACTCTCTACAACATTGTATACACATCCCTGCCTGTGTTGGCAATGGGCATCTTTGATCAGGTACATAATAAAGCCGCTGTATTTATGCAGAATATCGTTTTTGAAAGGAACTAACTTCTACCTCAAACTCCTCAGGATGTTCCTGAGCAGAGGAGCCTGGAGTATCCAAAGCTATACGAACCCGGCCAGCTGAACCTGCTGTTCAACAAGCGAGAGTTCTTCATCTGCATTGCACAAGGAATCTACACTTCTGTGGTTCTGTTCTTCATTCCGTATGGAATTCTCTCTCACGCCACACAGAGCAACGGAGTCCCCCTTGCAGACTATCAGACTTTTGCAGTAACCACGGCAACGGCCCTTGTCATCGTCGTCAGCGTCCAGGTGGGTCAACATGGAAACGGCGGGCAAAAGGGCTATTGGCTATCATTACAGCCAATAGGCTTTAAAGTCACAGCCACTAGCCGTGATTTGCTAATTGATATTGTGGGAGGGGGATCTGTGTAGAATATGTGTAGAATTTCAAAGCTAACTGGTTTTGTGGCTTGTTTATAGATTGCTCTGGACACTGGTTATTGGACAGCTATTAATCACTTCTTCATATGGGGATCTTTGGGTACCTATTTCACTATCCTTTTTGCTATGCACTCCAGCATCCTGTTTAGCATCTTCCCCAAGCAGTTCCATTTCCTCGGTGAGTCAGCATCTCATCCCACCGTACGCATATGAACACAAACCCACCTCTGATAACATCTCACAGCTGGAAATCCTGGTCAGGTTTTACAAAAAACACTATAAATAAATGTATTGTTAATGTTTTTATAAAGGATTTTCTTCATTGATTTGGAATTTCTGGTTGCACAATATGACGAACAAAATGAAATTAAAAATAAAACTGCTGTTACAGGAATTATTGACGCAAATATTTAAGTCAATCTTGATAATCCTTAATATGGTAATTACAGTACAGTACTATAGGGAAACTGGACAATAAGATGTTAAATGGCATATTTTTGTTCTCATCATTTGTGTAAATGTGTGTTGTATTTTGTTTTTTGTTTGTGTGTGTTTGTGTGTGTGATGTGTGTGATGTGTTATGGCCGCAGGAAGTGCTCATAACACACTGGGGCAGCCGGTGGTGTGGTTAACTATTGCTTTGGCTACAGTCATCTGCATTGCTCCAGTCCTTGCCTTTCGGTTCCTCAAACTGGACCTTAAACCTCAGCTCTCAGATACCGTAAGTGTGTGTGTGTGTGTGTGTGGGTGTGTGTGTGTGTGTGTGACCTTTCTGTATCTTCAGGCCATCCCTGAATGAATTTATTTTTAAATACATATGGTTTAAATGAAACCATAATTTTGTACATGAAGGCAAAGCATCTTGTATGGTCTTACAATAATATACTGAGACCATTTACTGCACATTTTTGCATGCAAATTTCATTTGGAGTTTGCAATTCATTTGTAATTTTCCTTTTTTTGCTTCATGTATTAATCATAGAAAATTAGTTCTAGATTGTTCCTTTGGGGCTGCATTGTATGCAGATTATATGCAGATTGGAGTTTTACTTACTCAGACATGTCTTAAGGGCAGAAAGGAAAATTAGTTTAGGCTTAACAATTGAATTAAAAAACACATTAAGTCACTATACAGTAAATGCACCTATTTCCCTCAAAATAAGTCTCAGCCAGGAATTTGCTCCAAAATTCTAATTATTTTATTGATCATCTCTGTAAACCATTTATTTTTCTGTCTGCCCTCAGAACATGTTTGATTAAGTAAATGTTTGATCTGCTTTTCTGGTTCGTAGCAGTACGTTTGGTTTGACTCACATCAGTAGGTGTGACACATTGTTTTGGTTATCCCCTCACAGTCATCTTCACCCCCTTGTTGGCCTTTCACTCTCCTTGCAGGTGCGCTACACTCAACTCGTGCGGCAGAAGAAGCGGAAGCCATGTGGCCGTGTGGGTCGTGGACTGGGCGGGGCTGAAGCAGCTGGTGGCAGTGCTCTGGGTCGTCTTGGGAGGGGAGGCTCTCGGCGCTCCGGTTACGCGTTTGCCCATCAGGAGGGATTCGGCGAGCTGATCATGTCGGGAAAGAACATGCGGCTGAGCTCGTTGGCTCTCGCAACTTTTGCCTCTCGCCACAGCAGCAGCTGGATTGACACTCTCCGCAAGAAAAAACACGTAAACAACACGTTTACTACACCGCCTTCTGGAGATGACCATACGGCTTCCACTCAAGCTCCGCCCCTTTCAACATCTTCCTCAGTGATTGGCCCTCAGGACGCAACCTCATGCGAGGCAGGGCAGGCATGTGGTGAATCTGTACTCGCTAGCAACCCTGACAGTGTTGCTCTTAGCATGTTTAGGTGTATAGAAAGAGAGGCTGGAGCATGTAGCACTGGAACAGTGCAGGTAAATATTTGTATGATAACATTTGGGCTATAAGCAGTGATTGAATACAGTGATTGAATACAGTGCTGACATGCCACAGACACATATATACACATACATACATACAGAAGTATATATATAGGCGGTTATATAGGGTCTGAGACTTATTTTGAAATATTGTAAATTATCATAAAAAAATTCCCTCTAAGGACCAATGACAGGAAACAGAAGACTATTAAAAACACTTTCGTTTCTCATTTTTTGCACATAGTTGTGGTCTCTGTTGTAGCTGTTACAAGTTCCCCAATATTTAGGAGACCCTAGTGCTTTTCAGATAGGTTATCAAATTTACATAGATGTGGCTGTCAGTATTATATACATATGTAATGTGATCATATAGGACTGTAAATTGAACTTTCAATGATTAATCATCCTTTAGTTGAATGAAACACTGAACCTTGTTTCTACTGTAGGAATCGTTGTACGTTTTGAGGGGTGCTGGACCACGAATCAGTGGTGCCAGCAGTCCTGGACCACCTCCTATTGCAGAAGAAACGACCAATGGCGAGTGAGAAACAGTGACTGACAGGTGGCTAAACCAATCCTTGATGTGGATCCTCACACCTTGTGGTGATTATAAGGCCATGTTTCTGAGGACACAGGCAGTGAAGACAGCACCGGACAGACAGTTATGGAGTTCAAATATGCTTAAAACTGACATTCAGTGGGAAAACAAAGAGTTCTAAATGAGCTCACATTCCCTGTATTTTACACATTTTTAGATATCTTGTCTTTGTGGGACACTTATTTAGCTCTGTTTAAGGCTAAAAGAGAGTTTTTCATTCTAGCTAAGCTGTCAAAACATCAAACCACTCATTTTTCCATACATTTGCCAGTGGTGTAATACCACACACCTCTCTGTCCATATAGCTGCCGTCAATTGCTCTTGAATGCAAAATTACAGTGTTATATTTCAAATGTAATATTTAAATATTACATAATAATATGAAACTTAATTGGTCTTTTTCAGAGATAAATCCAGCAAAAGTTAAAGCTATAGAGTCAAAAACATGTTCTTTTTTAATTACTGCTAAGTATTATGTCAGTTTTACACCGCAGGTTAGCAAAGCATTTGCAGTTGCAGTGCAGCAACAGTAGCAACTGCCATAGTTTTTCCGCATTACTGTTGCAGCTCTAAACCGAAAATAAAGCTTTATAATATATTCAGAATTATGTATCAGCAATTTCTGTTCACATACAACCAAAACGCTTTGGGAACTTCCCTTGCATAAAGGACGGACTTCCCAAAAACACGACAATGTTAACTTACCATCCATACAACTAGAGGCAAAGCCACTACATCCCACACTCTGTCCTTTATTAATGTGTAGAAAATACTGTTTTGTGCAATGCTCGTACACTCCAGTGTTGCTTGTAATGTCATTACTCTAACTTGTTAGAATAGCTGGTGTAGAAAATACGCCTGCGGTGTAAAACAGACCCTTTCTGAAGTAAATGGCACACAGCATCGCCCTCAGCCATATCAAATTCTGTTTCGTTTTACTGTTATATTCTGTTATATATATCTGTAACCTCAGTCAGGTCACAGAACGTCTGTTTCTGCATATTATGGAAGTCTTAACCAGACTTCCTTTTATCTCTCTTTCAGTTTCTTTATCTTTTTGTCTATAGGTGTTGGGCTGTTGTCAGCCTAAATGTGCTGTGATAAGGACCTATGGGTTTGTTTGACAGAGAAACTGGTTCACCAACTATAGCTTGCAACCACAAATTGGTCTTCTGTCCCCACTGTTAAGAATAGCACTAAGATTCTGTGTTGAACAAAACACTATAGTTCTCAGTGAGAGCGTGACATTACCGTAGTGGATGAAACCCTTCCTTCCTCATCCAGCTTTTTGCACCATATTGGTGCTCGAACCCTGAATGTCTGTCTTCAAGACTTCAAGCTGATTGACTGTATGTTCAATTCTTCCTAACTCCTAAACTCTGCTGTGCTGGACACTTGTAGGTCTTGATGTTTGCCCAACAGTTGTGCATTGATCCAATGGACTGTCAAAGTGAATGTTTGGACTTTTTGTGAAGTTGAAATAAGACGTTCCTCATAACAAATACCAAATGGAGACCATTTTGGTCTAATTGTGGCCTTCACCAATGTTTGAGTTGAGGTTAATGGACTAATAAGAATGTACAAGTGGTGTGTTTGTTTTTATTGTGAATGAGTGGGACCAATAGAGTCAAAGTTGGAGTTGGAACTTAATGAGCTTCTCGGTACTTGCCATGCACCTTGTGTAACTTAAATCTAAATCTCATACTGATCAATAGAGAGAACAATTCAATGCCTTAAAAGATAAATGTGTCAAGTGTTAAATGTGTATCTCTTCCCCATTCACAGCATAAAATCATGTCATCTAATACAGTAAGATTTCATCTATTAAAGAGTAAGAGGTGTAGAAACAGCTCAAAATCGTATAGGTAGTATTTTACAGCTTCTGTTAGCCAAATTAATGTCCCATTGATGATCTGTGTAAACAGTAGAATCTGCTTTTGTGAATGGGCCGTGTGAAAAGAAAAATATTAAATGACTTCAGGCCAGTAAAAAAATCATGAGTCTGTGTATGTGTGAATGATAGGAAATAGTTTCCAGGTCTTTAAAGAAATTATTAAATTATTATTGTAAATATTGAACTACACAAATACAATGTAATTTTGTGCAATGACACAACTGATTAAATCTGATATTGATTTTTATATATATATTTCTTAATTCTTAATTCTCTTAAATTCTTTTTTGTCTCGAACTGTTATTACAATTGAGCCCTTATTATGTTAATGTTATGTTGATGTTATGTTGATATGTTGATAAAGTTGCGGTTTATAAACTTAACCGCAAACTGACATACAGTGTTTCAACTTGTCAAATAGTAACTTGTTTGTCTTTGCGGTTCAACAGTTTCGCAAGAACGGGTTTGTTGGTAACAGCTAGAATAGTTAAATATTGTGAGGGAAAGGGGCAGTGCTCCTCTGGATCTCTTATATAAACAAGGTCCTTACCCGAAGCTATATCTTAAAGCAACTGAAAGTAACTGATGCTTATGCGATATCTGAAGAATGAACGAAGATTTAAACGTATAGTTTCACATGAACTATTTGCACATATAATCTTGTGTGTTACTTTTGTTTGGTTTTCTTAAATGTTGATGTCTGAACATAACATTATTGTTACACGTTATTGAATAGGCTAACATTATGACCCTTAATATTTTTGTGAGCGATTCTACTGGAAAGCGAGATATATAATGTGGATCCGATCTACGTTCACGTTACTTCTCTGTGTATTTGCTGCGATTAAAGTTCAATGTTATGGAGAAGATGAGCTGTGTCCTCGCAAAGGTAATTCGTCTCTTACGTTTAAAAAAAGAAACTGTATTTGTTTTGTTAAATGCTTTGCTTAAATAACACAAATCATTGCTTTTTTTGCTTGTATTGTTCAAATTTAATGGAAGATGTGGTTTAAGGCTTCGTCTCTGGTTAGTTAGTAGATAATAATTGGTGTAATTTTGTTACTGCTACAAAGTGAGTGAGTTGTGGTAACTTTGACAGATATTTACATGGTATTTTAAAAATAAGTTTATCACATTTTTTGGATCTTTAAAGCAATTTAACACAAGAATTGAATGTGTTTGGAGACAGGAGTAAAAAGACAGGTTGTGTTTAACAAGCAGAATATGCAAGCCATTCATACACATTTGAGAGGGAATTTTCCTGGTTGTTCTAAAGCAAACTGAAGAACAACATGTAAAAAGATACTCTTTTAATTTTTATTATAGACTTAATTCTTTAACGCTAATTTGTAAAAAATTGAATTCTATCCCCTGTTGCAATATGATTTGAGACATAAAATGACAGTCAGAAAGAGAGAGTGTTGGAGGGGATAATCTGGGGACCTTATTAAAAGGAACTGAAATCAAAAGTAGCTTTTCATTGCATAATTTTGTTCTATATTTAACTAACTCAATGAACTGTAAAATGTATATACTTACTTCATCATGGACCCAGACATTTGAGGTCAGTATATGACATTTATTTGTTGAGTTGTAAATTTGACAACTGTAAATTTGTCTTTTTCAGAGTCCCCACCTGGAGTATTGGTATTAAAGCTAGGAAGCAATGTTGTGATTGGCTGCAGGGGTGATGTCACTGTGGACGATGTGCCATTGGTGTCAGCCACTGTGATTCACAAAAAGCAAAGAAACAGATCAGAAGCTCTCAGCTTTTCAACCCAAAGAAATAAAGTATATGTTGATGTTAATGAGCAGATCAATGTCAGAGGAACTGCTACAAGTGGAACATCTCACATGGTTGCTGGTTCTGTTAAACATACAACAGCTAAACAGGACACAACAGTCACTGTTAAACCCTCTATAACTCAAAGTGATCAATTCATTTTAAGGCGTGTTTTGCGTTCTGTCAATCACACTGCCCAATCAGAGAAGGTGGGTGGGGCAAGACAGGAGGTAGAGGCCTATGATGTTACCATGGGGACAGACTTCTTTTCAGAGCAAGATGAATATGATGACTACGCTTATGAAGAGGAAGGGTCCAGGGTGACCAGGGGCATCAAAAAACGAACACGATGGACTCTGAATGGCCGACAAGTGCGAGTGGAAAGGGGAAGAGTTTTAAGGATTCCCCACCTTAGTCTGACCAATGCTGGGAATTACAGCTGCTACAGAGGAGAGAGAATAATGTCAACCATCAACATCAGTGTAGGGGGTGAGGACTTCACAAACTGATGCATTGCAGAGTTATTTAAAGATATACCAAGAATTATGCAGAATTCTTGCTGTGTTTTTATAGTGTCTCCAGAGAGACCCACACTATTTTGCTACAGGAAATATCACACCAGCAAGGTCCGCTGTGAGTGGACATCCAAACAACCAGTGAGCCCACGGCCGATGTGTTATCTACTCCTTAGAAGAGGGTAAGTGTGTGTGTGTAAATAGAAAAAGACAACACACTTATTTTTAAGTAAGGTTTCATAAAACACTATATGGAATATTTTTCTGTAAGTTCTTTACAGTTTTTTAGTTCCACAAAAAAAATGCCATACTAGTTTAAAACAACATGTACACTAATGCACATCTTATTCTCCCTTTGTTTCCAAAGATTCTTTGGTAATGTCACTCGTGTTCCTTGTTCCTTCTCTCGCTTGCGGTGTTGGTGTGCTTTTGGCATGGAGGAGGGAGACAGGACCCTCCACATGGCGAGAATGTGTGTCACAAACACCGTAGGCAACACCACCAGCCCTACAATGAACTTCAGATCACATGACATCAGTAAGTGCTGGTGTTTCTCTCTTGTGGTATTTTTAAAACAAGTTTCACTGTTGATCATCTAGAAAGGAAGTCGCACCTACTTTTAAATGTGTTCTAAGCAATATTCCTATAGAGTGGCACACAGATGTCCATTAGCCAATGGAATACACTGAAATAGATTTCCTTTATTGTTCAGCCAATAAGAAAATTTTGAGGTTCTGTTATTTGTGTGAAATCATTTTGTGTGAAAACCAAACAGGAAGCAGAGTATGTCATTGTGTACCATTGTTTTCATCAATAACTAGCACTATAGTTGCTGCTATTATCTAACTCCTTTTAAAAGAAGCTTTTTAAAGCTCAGCACTTAATTGATTTTTAAAAAACAAATCTCTTGTCTGTCTTATAGTTAAGCCAGACCCTCCATCCAAGGTGGAGGTGACAGCAGTTGAAGGCCAACAGCATACGCTTCGAGTGTCCTGGTTTTATCCCACTTCCTGGAAATATGGCTTCTATATCCTGCATTTCCAACTACGATACAAACCGCAACAGGCAGAAAATGTAGAGATTTCCAGCATGCAGCTAATAGATGAATCAGTGACCATCCAATTCTTTCTACATAGTTGAATTTGTAGCTTTGTGTTTTAATTTGTTGCTTGTCTAGTACCAGTCATTGATGATCAGTGAAAGTTTGGACAGACGACTGTCTTGGATGATTTTTGATGCTCTGCCTGACACTCAGTATGAGATTCAGCTTCGGGCCAAGGATGAGTTTGACGGTGTCTGGAGCGATTGGACTGGGGCTGTCTATGCGCTCACCTGGTCAAATAAAAATATACACATTGGTATGTGCACACTGCATTTACATTAAAATGTATCATGACTCTCTTAATTAAATTAAAAACCTGGTCAAAAATTCTTTGCAAAATTTAAAATTTTGATATTTTAAGTTATATGTATACATTTTAGGGAATAAGCTAACAGGTCCTGTTATTTCATTGAATAATGCTGTAGGAGGAGAACAAATAGCAGATTTATGCTTGCAAAAACGTTAATGTTACCCTTATAAATGTTTGTACATTTGTATGTTTGATTGCTGTTTTTCTGTAGCTCCTGAGACTACCACCACTTCAGAAAGCAACAGCTTGGTAAGTCCTGTCAATGTGATATCAAACACGGACCAACAAAATCACATTAACAATCACAGCTAATGTTCCACTTTGTGTTGTTTCAGGAGCTCTTTGAGGTGTTTCCTGACGGTTCAGGGGGATCTGGAGAAGGTCCTGTTGTAGGTCAGTTTGAGTGACCATAACATGCCTCATTCTTATTGTAATTGTTGTGAATAACACGTGTTAATTCTATGATGGAGAATATGGTGGTACCTTACTGGAAGAACTAAACAGGAAATAGTCGTCCGTAACATTCCTGAAGTTGAACAATGTGCTGTAATTTACATGTTCCTCTCCAAATGCCCCGGTCTTCAGTGGCATTTCATCTTTGTCCTAACAAGCTCTGTCTTCCTCTCAGGTTCAGTGGTTGTAGTCAGAGCTGATGATAATTCTTCGGTCTGGCTGTATGTGTCGTTGGTTTTTGGGATTTGTTGCTTTGCAGCCGTCATCATGCTCACAGTTTATTTCTTCAGGTATAACTCTTTTATAACTGATTTTATAACTGGTATAACTGATTTTGTTGGTCCGTGTTTGATATCACATTGACAGGACTTACCAAGCTGTTGCTTTCTGAAGTGGTGGTAGTCTCAGGAGCTACAGAAAAACAGCAATCAAACATACAAATGTACAAACATTTATAAGGGTAACATTAACGTTTTTGCAAGCGAGGGAGGAGGAAGGTATAACTCTTCACCTTGTTTTGCAGCATGACAAAATCTCTGTCATTAGTTGTTTTTTTAGTTAAATAGAGAGACCTCTGTGTTAATATTCTTCAAAATACTGCAAAATTAAACCACATAAGATTAGCATAATGTGTGGTTGAGTTATAAGTGATAATATGGATTAATAGTGTTCCTTAAAGTGCAAAATCCTCATCTATTTTATTTCATTGTGTTTCTTTTCCAGGCATAAGATACACTTTGTGTATACAGTAGGAAAGCAGAGTTTGCCCTTTTCTTCCCTCCCTCGTTCCTCTCTTCCTCCTCCACCCCCTGTGCTCTCTGAGCAGCTCCCAGAGGAGGGAAAATCTCTGATGTCTCCTATCAACCACAGCCAGCAGAACTTCCTTCCTGTTCAGCACGAGGAACAGGAGGGCATTCACCTGCATAACATAGACTACTTCCTGTCTCCAGGGACATGGGGTGTGTCATGATCCGTAAGCACTTCTTCAAAAACACATGAAGAAATAAACATTTGCTGTAGTAAATACAGTGTGATTTGTATATTTTTATGTTATACTGGTTGAAAGGACAATTGAACTCTGTCTTCTGCTCTATTGTTGTCTGCGGCTTTATATGATTATGACCTCATAAAAACTAAACTTTTGTGATATTGTACACAACCTGATCACTGTCATAGACTCATTTGTTTGGTTTATTCACTTACTGATTTTATTTTTTTCGGTCAAAACTATCAAAAATATTTCCATGTAATGCGGTAGCAATTGTTGAGCTTGGCAATGGGCTAAGTAAAAGAGTTCTGAGTTATTTACTTTTACTCCTGGTGAGTGTGTCTGGTGGATTTATTCATTGAGTGAAGAATATGCAGATTTATACTTCTGACATTGATTTGTGTTAAAAGCACTTTATTAAAACTGCCAAAACGTTGCTTTTTAATCTGTTGATTTATCTGCTAAACATAATGCATTAGCATCACAGTTAAGTTCTTAACTTAAACTGCCCTCAATAAAAAGTTTGGACTTTAATCACAGCCTAAAAAAACAAAACATTTAGCACATGAACGTTTGAAGTTGTGTTCAATACTTTTCAAAAGTACATGGCGCCATCTAGTGAATAGAGCACTGGAAACAGCTGATCTGCTCAGACCACTCTTTATAGCCACGCCTCTTATAATAGTGCATGACCTTAGTATGGAAATGTTTAGACTGACAGACAATTAGAACAGCCAATCATTGCATGCGACCCAATTGCATTACTTGAACCAGAACACACACACACACACACACACACACACACACACACACATATATATATAATTAGCCTGCATTAGCAAAAACAGAAACACATTTGTTACTTATTACAGAGCTGGCTAACAATGTGGAATACATTGTTAAACCCTTAGTAAATTTATTCTCTGATTTTAGCAAGTGATCCATGTATATGTATGTGTGTGTATGAGCTTTTTATTTATTGTTCTTACGATATGTGCAATAAATGCACTAAACAAAATGTTTAGATTTAACTGATACAATGAATGACACTTTTATTAGCATACCATATCCAATCAAAAGCTGTCATGTCCAATCTTGATTGACTCTTGCAAATTAGAGTTCGAAACTGTACAAAAAACAAGAAACACTTTGACCGACCCTTAATTTCCATTGACAAACAAACTTTACCACAACTGGTAATTTTAACAAATTATTGTGCAGATGTAATTTCTGTCAAAATGAATTCTACATTTTGCTTTAATTTATGATACAACTTTTCTCTATTATGCACTCTCTTGTGTTTTTTGAGGTCTCCAGAACAACCGAAGGTATGTTCACAGTCTTTACACTTGTAGGGGTTTTCCCCAGTATGAACTCTTTGGTGCCGTTTCAATGCATTCGCTTTCACAAACGTATCGCCACACTCACAGCATATGTAAGACGTAACGTCGCTGTGTATTTTCTGGTGTTGTTTTAAACTGTACAGCTGTTGAAAACTTTCTCCACACAATGAACACAAGTACGTCTTTTCGTCTGTATGAATCTTCATGTGTCGTTTTAAGTGTGACCCCAACACAAACGTTTTACCGCACCGATCGCAATTAAACGATCGTATTCCAGAATGAGAGCGCAGGTGGTCTTTGAGACCACCTGCCGCAGTAAAGCCCTTCCCGCACTGCATGCACGTGAAAGGCCTCTCTCCGGTGTGAATCCTAATGTGTTTAGTCAAATTTGGTTTATGTGTGAAACGCATTCCACACTGAGGGCACGTGAAGGGCTTCTCTCCGGTGTGATTTCGTAAGTGCTTATTAAGATGCCCGTTATGGGTAAAACACTTTCCACAGTGATGGCACGTGAAAGGCTTCTCTCCCGTGTGGATTCGTAGATGCATAGTAAGGTTTCCTTTGAGTGTAAAACTCCTTCCACACTGAGAGCAGGTGAATGGTTTCTCTCCAGTGTGAATTCTAATGTGTTTATTTAGGTCTCCTTTCTGTGTGAAACTCCTTCCACACTGAGGGCACGTAAAGGGCTTCTCTCCAGAGTGAATCTGTAGGTGCTTGCTGAGGTTTCCGTTACTTGTGAACCTTTTTCCGCACAGATCACACGTGAAAGGCTTCTCTCCCGTGTGGATTCGTAGGTGCATTTTAAGGTGTCCCTTCTGAGTAAAACTCTTTCCACATTGAGGGCAGGTGAAAAAATGTTTGGCCCCTGTTATCAGGGCAGTGTTTTGTAAGAAATCGTTTTCCGTCTGTGAGGAACTTAATGACCGATCTGTAGTTGTAAAGTCATGATGTTTCTCTTCCACGTTCAGTTCTTGTCTTTCTTTCTTCACTTCCACCATGTCTGAAATAAAGATCAATATGATAATATTGTATTACTGTATTTTGCACAATAGTACGTTACGATTTACAACTTAAAACTAGTGATACAGAGGATATGTACGAACTTTCATTCCAAAGCAATACATAATGCAATCCAAATGGGAAAAATATTTCTTTAAATCTCTCTTTGAAGGGAAAACAATTATGCTAACTATATTTATATATTTAAAGTTCGTTTCAAGCTGAAGTTTCCATAACAGAAAATGGACAGTTATCCCTGCGAATGCACAAATGAGACTAAATAAACGCGCCCATAAATGTTGCTCGACATTTATACTAACATTGACATGAATATCGCAATACTAATAATCGACAAGCCTTGATAAATGTTCATTGTGTAACGCTATCAGATATGAACACCAAATGCTCTGTAGACAGTTTTTGAAGTCAGTTTACTATCATCTGTGTCCCTGCGATTTGTTAACGTCACTTTATTTATCTAAAACACATTACCTTGTTATTCTTGATCAGTCATCAAAGATGAATTAATAATATCTATTTGTTTCTTACAGTCCTGTTTTCTTTTCTCCGCAGGGTTACGTGAAAGCTGTTGCTGTGCTTGTTGTGGTTTGACAACCTACTCGTGCGTTACGCCACCTATTGAGTGGGAAGTATGTAAAAATGAATCATTTTATTTATATAACGTCGTTCCTTTATTGTCTATCTGGCAGTGGTGAGTTTTTATTAAACATTTAATGAAAGCTTGTACCATAGCTGTAATATCACAGTACATTATTATAAGTCTTTTGTTGACCCACTCTGTCATTTTTAAATATTGATTCTGGCTTCTTCTGACCCATTAACTGCTAAGATCCTTTTCAAAGTGGAGCAAAGTTGTAAAGATTGAGTGTGATTTGTGTTTATGTTTTTTTGTTACCACTGAACATTGTATGGTAGGACGAGGAAGGTTGTAGTACAAGACATGAACAACAGATGGTGCTATCATCTTAAAATTGATATGTAGTTCTATTTGTTTCCTGTTCTATTGAATATAATGTTGTTCATGGTCGCATTAATGTACGCGCTTACCTGGTTGTTGAAAGACAATAAATCACACAAGTTGATCCTCATTACAAATATTTTAATGTGCTAAATAAGTTCTCCATGTAGACTTTCTCCGTGTAGACTTTCTCCATGTAAACTTTCTCCATGTAAACTTTCTCCATGTAAACTTTCTCCATGTAGACTTCCTTCATGTAAACTTTCTCCATGTAGACTTCCCCAATCTTTCCACAACTCACAGAAACATACAGTGATGTTGTGGCCATGTACTCATATAATCCATAACAATAGCATTAACCCAATTCAGAGTTAAGTACCATATGAGAGAATGGTTCCTGCTTAATATGTTGCATTATATTTCAGTCATAGTACAGCTTTTGTTTCAAGTGTTCAAGACTGCGCTATTAAAACGTCTAAGTTAAAACAAATGTGGGGCAGTTGTGGCTTCCGTAGGTTGCTGGTTTGATTTCAGCGCCGGTGCGTGATCCAGTGAATACAAGTACTCAACAAATAAACTGGGCGTGAAAATAAAATGACGTAATGTGAGGGAGGGAAGTATTCACAGTAGCATAAAACCACGAACATTTCCGGGTATATACCAATAAGTATTAAGAAGAAGTAAGGAGAAGACGCGTCAGTTCGTCTGCTCTGCTGAAAGTACATCGGTGAAATAGTGGTTCATCATATGGCAATAATGAAGAGGAGAAAAATGATGATAATCATTTTACTGGCCACGGTCAAAATTGCAATGGACTTACCGCCGGGTAAGAATTTATCGTTGCTGACAGTCAAGACGCACGTCAGACTTTTTCTTACTGTGTGATGAACTGCTTGGATGCGGGTGGATAGCCGGTTTTGGTAATGATAACCTTGTTGCCAGATAAACGATAAACTCATATACCTGACAAACTGATCATGTTTATGATCATTTATGACCGCAAGTTTTATTTATAGTGGTTTTATTTATCGTAAGCAAATGGGTTATTAATTAACCTATTTGCCATTAAGTCCTGTAAACTTATGTGTGGTGACGCACCTTTTGTTGCTAATAATAGATGTTGGTATGTGTTTGTCAGAATGTCCTACACCGCAGGAAACACATTCATGTGAGACTCTTCGTACATCGAACGGGTTTAAATGCTCCGTGCCTTTGGAGAAGCGACCAACAGATGATTGCGAAGAGGGCTGGTACTTTCCGGTGGGTGCACGTTTCATTTTATTGTTAATTCTAATGTTAAAATATTAAGTTGTTTTTTTGCGGTTTTTTAAACATCTGTACGTAGAATGGAACGTTAATCGTCGATCCTAGTCGCCCTGATAAGAAGTTGGGATGCGTGGTGGCTGTGACTCCAGTAAGCTTGACAATGAGGACCTGTGAAAACCTTCAATGGCAGCTTAAATGTCAGAAACCTGTGGTACGAAGAAATATGATCCTGTTCATTTACGATGCTATGAGTGATGCAGAATACATCATGCATGCAGAATTTAGTTAGAAGAAATACATGCAGAACTTAGTTTGCCACATTATCGTTTCAAAGGTTGTAACTTTCTTTTTTTCTGCCGTTACAGTTAGACTGTAAGGTCGATTTTACCGGTAAGGACTATGACACCTAACGATTTGTATGTATTCTGATGTATTTGCCAATTAAGTATTTTTATTCTGTACATGTTTTATAAATATGCTGTGTTTGTGTAAAGTTTCAGAACAGAGAAAATCTGCCACCAATGACGGCTCTACCTCTGGTAAGGGTAAAGCCTTTGAGTTCACCTTTGATTTACATTGTTTCTTGCTATCTTTAGACTACCTAAATCTTTTGTTGTCTTTACATGTATTTTAGGAGATGTAAGGAATATGATGATTAAGATTGGGATTGCCATTGTTGGGATTGTGATGGCTTTCATCATTTGAAAGTTCCGTACCAGTCCTGGACTAAGGTAAACTCTTATAACAAAGATTCACTTCACAAATGTTCTTATAAATTTTTCACTTCAGTCTTTCCTGTAGATTACATCATATATTTTTGGCCATGTACAAAACTTTTGCCTTAGGAGTGACTTTTGTCATGTGTCTTTTCACCACAGGTTGAACCGCACACGGCAAAATGTGATCAGGGCTGGTGTTTGGAATCTGTGCCCCTAAGCAAACACCATGTACTAGCACCCTTTAAAGCACTGATCATCAACTCGCGGCCCGCGGGCCGATTTCGGCCGCTGAGCCGTTCAATCCGGCCCGCGACTGGATTCCAAAATTGTGAGGATCAAAAAGAAAATAGTGGTCCACGCTATTAAAGGAACTAAAATAACAACAACTGAGTCAGAACCACCATTTATGACTATTTTTAAGCTACACTCCGAAATAAGGACAGACGCAGACAGACTGCGGCGTTTAGCATTTATTGTTTCAAACAGGTTTAAAATAAAAACGAACGCATAACTTTTCCTCCTGCCCTTACTTAACATTTGTTTTTTTATTTCTAAGTCTCAACAACATGCTTGAAACTAGCAGACTCCTCAGGACTAAAAAAAGGAGGAAAAACAATCTGGCACAAATAGCATGGTAAATAAATAACCTGGTACCAGAACAAAACAGGTCACAAATAATGTTCGCACATCAAATGAAACGTTAAGTGGGCTTGAATTCAAATCACAATGCTGAATCAATGGCTAAAGTTACATTTCCCCTCTGACACCCAACCTTTTCACATCAGGCTTCGCCGCTGTCAGACTTGTGCGCAAACAGTCCTCCAAAGACTGGGTTGACAGTCGGTTCCTCTCGTGTGTTTTCATCGAGTTCATCTTGGAGAATGCAGCGTTTGTGGAGAATTCTCCGCTTGGGCTGAGGGTGAATGGGTCACGCACAAATCCAATGACATCCCTGGAAATGAAAAAAGTCATTGAATCTAGCAGAAAAGTTGTCTTTCATTTGTCTTGTCTTATACGTTGCCTTCTCCCACCGTCTTCAGTGTGTTAAAGTGCAACATCCTCCCTGACAACAAATCTGCGTGGAACAGATCGAGTTTGTTCCCAAAGGCATCAAGTTTTTCCACCAAATCCACCACTGATTTTCCTTTTCCTTGCAGCTGGAGATTAAGTGTATTCAAATGGGAGAAGATGTCTGTTAGAAACGCAACGTTGCACACGTAAAATGTCTTGCATGAAGCGGAGATGGTCAGCTGCCGCTTTGGATTTACTTTGTTTTAAAAAATCCACTACTTGCGCACGGAGTTCAACAAAGCGCACCAGACCCTTGTTTTTTCCAATCATCGCAGGTGCACCATCTGTCACTGTCAGGTTGATTTTATCCAGGGGCAATCCATGGCTTTTAAAAAAATCCTCCAGTTTTCCAAAGATGATGTCAGCAGTGGTGTTGTCCTCCAGCTGAAGCAAAGCCAGCAGCTCTTCTCGGAAATCTTTGCCATCAAAATATCTGACAAAACCGCACAACTGTGAGATATTTTGCAACAGCTTTGCTGCAAATTAGGCATACTGGTGACGCATTTCAGAAGGTTGGCATGATAAATGCTTACTTTTCAGTCCAGTCATCATTGAAGGACCTTTTTTCTACATCAACTTTGCGTTTCATGGTTTCTGAGAGTGCCATTGTACCTCTGTTAAGAGACCCTTTTCTGTCACCTCCTCCGTGTTTGTTTTTCAAGTGCTCTATAAATAAACTGACTTAGCCTAATTGAATTGAGGCAAAATATCTATTACTCCTTGTGGTTGACTGTGGTATAGGTGATGGGAGCCTGAATCAAATGCCTTCAGTTTTGTAATGAAATGGAAAAAGTATAAACATTAAACATAATGTTAAACCAAAATTAGATTTTTATTTGATTTTCTTCTTGGGGGTCCGGCCCCCAAGGAGACTGTCTGGTAAAACTCTGGCCCTCTGACAAATATAGTTGATGACCCCTGGTTTAAACAAAAATGTTAAAAAATAAAAATCAAATCATAAACCCTTAAAGTGGGACCAATTTGGGCAGAAGTACTGCAACAGGACAATGCGTAAGTTACGAATCCGTGTGTGGGCGTGGTTAGTGTGCAGTACGCGCGACTTAATCCACATAAACAAGTTCAGTGAGGAAGAGTTTCGGTACGTCGTTCAATTCGCTCCGGTGAAAGGGCTGAGAAAGTGAAAGCGATCCATCAGATAACACTAATGAAGAGAAGAAAAATCGTTATAATCGCAATTTTACTGCTCACTATTATTTTTGCGAAGAACATACCGATAAGTAAGTGTCAAAGGCGCATGCCAGACTTTTCCATTCCTTCTGATGCGGCTTCTTCAGCCGGCTTTGGCAATGTTTACCTTTCGTTAAAATGATGAACTCGCATACCTGACAAAGTAATACATGCTTTATGATAATAAATCGTACGTTTTATTTATAGAGTTTTTATTTAGTGTGCGCAAATTGGTTACTTTGTTAATTAAAAGTCGTATGCGCAGGGAAAACCCCTAAGCGTAGGGTGGCGACCCACCTTTTACTGTTAGTAATGGATTTCATGTGTTTGTCAGAATGCCCAGTACAGCAGGAAACACATTCATGTGAGACT
>JBAJNP010000967.1:0-69789 GCA_036877545.1 Yasuhikotakia modesta | reverse complement strand
TGAGTGAGTGTGTGTGAGTGTGTGTGTGTGTGAGTATGTGTGTGTGTATGTGTGTGTATGTGTGTGTGTGTGTGTGTGTGAGTATGTGTGTGTGTGAGTATGACCTCCTCTGTTGGGCTGCTGCTGGTTTCCTCTGTAGTCTCCGCTTCTCCCGCCTCTCGGATGCTCATTCCAGCATTTCTCCCCGTATCTGCAGCGGCCCTGGAGGAAGAAGCTACAGACCGTCATCGTGCGCACAGACAGACTGTAAGCGGCCGGCCCCGAACAGCGGAAATGGCGTCAGACGTACGGACGTACACACGTCCTTCAAAATAAAAGCGCAAAAAAATACGTTTAAATAGGGAAGTCCCGAGCCGATATTTATTAAACTCCATTTTCAAATGTAATATAATGAAAAGATATAAAACACAAAGAATTTGTATAAGAGATTTTGTATATACCAGTGTCCCAGGATCCTAATAACAAGATCCTTGAAGGTTTATAAATGCTACTAAACCTTGAAGGTTTTACTTTAAGTTAAGCAGAATGTGTTTTTGCAATTGATTTACCTGAATAACTGATTTTAGTGCAAAAACAGTTTTTTAAACAGGCACTGCTCATAAATACCTTTTGAAATACAATTATTCTATAAGAACTTTTCTTATTGGTAAGTTTTAGCCACATGTTAGGGTCAAAAAGATGTTGACATACATCTGTTTTCCTGTCTTATGCCTTGCATTTAAGTTTCAATGTAATGCAGTAGTTTGTTTCTGAACTCAGATGTTAGGTTAATTGTTTGATGTTAGATTAATCTTATTTGTGCATATGGCATTTTCCATGCAAAATAAATTAATCCCCAAATTTTACTCCAACTTTAATTCCCATAATGAAATATATATCCCGACTGTTTAATTGATTGTGTTTAAGTTTTCGATGTGGGATGGCTTTTAAGGAACAATGTGTTTAGATCTAATCAAACACACCAAAACCACCTAATAGCTAGAAGCTCTGCAGAACAAGGTTCCCTCCGTTTAACATATTCAATATCAAACCAAAAATGGGTAATCTATTATTTACTCTATTTCTTAGGCTTCTAATTGTTCAGTGATTCCAATGGTCTGGATTTAGCTCACTTGTGTGTGTTGTTTGCATAATGTTTCTACAGTCTACAATCAACACTATGAACAGCGGCGTGCTGGTGCAGAAGAGGCAGAACACGAGTGACGTCATATAACCAGACATCAGTTCAGGCAGAGGCAGCAAATCAGCGCGCGCGACCACGGCCGCGGAGCGTGGAGCTACTTGATGGACACGAGTAGCCGACCAATGAGCGATCTTTCCACATGAGGCGGGGGCGGAACGGCGTGAAGCGTAAACCAATGAGCTGCAGAGGAGAGACGCGCTGCTATAAAACCAGAGCGAGCGAGCGAGCGTCGCGGCAGACGCGCGAGTCTTCGCTGTGTGTCCGCGGTAAGTCATCGGCCTGTCAGGTTAAAATAACAAGCCTAAGATGACAATGTTTGAGGCGAGCAGTCAGGCGATTGAGACGGCGGTGGAGAAGCTGAGTGTGACGTCACTGGTGCTGGTGACGTCAGCGCTGACGCTGGCGGTGGGCTACGCGAGTACAGTGATGTTCAGACAGCAGCACACCGGAGACTCTGACGCAGTGAGTACTTTACGTCATCACAGGTTACGTGAGAAGTGATCTGCCGTCTGTCTAATTCTAAAAGCTGAAGCGTCTGTTTCAGAAAAACCCTCCTCACATCCCATCCCGTCTCCCGTTCCTGGGCCAGGCTGTGGCTTTCGGCCGGAGTCCCATCGCGTTTCTGGAGGAGGCCTATGAGAAAGTGAGTGAGACTGCAGACAAATGATTGAACACAGCAGTCGTGTGACCCCAGGCTCCCGTGTGTGCAGTACGGACCGGTGGTCAGCTTCACCATGGTGGGGAAAACCTTCACGTATCTGCTGGGCAGCGACGCCGCGGCTCTGATGTTCCACAGCAAGAATGAAGACCTGAACGCGGAGGAGGTGTACGCGCGCCTCACCACCCCTGTGTTCGGCAAGGGCGTGGCCTACGACGTGCCCAATCCCGTAAGAGCGGCCCTTCAGCTGGGGTCTACCTGAACACCACCACCATTCCTACCCGAACACCACCACCATTCCTACCTGAACACCACCACCATTCCTACCCGAACACCACCACCATTCCTACCTGAACACCACCACCATTCCTACCCGAACACCACCACCATTCCTACCCGAACACCACCACCATTCCTACCTGAACACCACCACCATTCCTACCCGAACACCACCACCATTCCTACCCGAACACCACCACCATTCCTACCTGAACACCACCACCATTCCTACCTGAACACCACCACCATTCCTACCTGAACACCACCACCATTCCTACCTGAACACCACCACCATTCCTACCCGAACACCACCACCATTCCTACCTGAACACCACCACCATTCCTACCCGAACACCACCACCATTCCTACCCGAACACCACCACCATTCCTACCCGAACACCACCACCATTCCTACCTGAACACCACCACCATTCCTACCCGAACACCTCCACCATTCCTACCCGAACACCACCACCATTCCTACCCGAACACCATTCAGACGCTGTCTGGGTAGAGCGCTCACAGGTTTTCACAAGCGCTCACCTTTGTCATTAGATCTCAGTTGTGTAGAGACAAAATGAATACTATGAACAGTAATGTAGAATGTGAGGGGTGTTGTGCACTTTTGTCACTTGTTTCTTGTGAACACAGCTGTTTCTGGAGCAGAAGAAAATGTTGAAGACTGGACTGAATATCGCTCAGTTTAAGAAGCATGTTGAAATAATCGAACAGGAAACTAAAGATTATTTCACTCGATGGGGAGAAAGTGGAGAGAGAAGTGAGAAAACAAAAATCTCCTGTTATTGACTATTAAGTTTGAAATTCAAATGGACTTTATTGGCATGTCTAATTACACACAGAAACAGTGACAGGAAGAAATAAGGTGTTAGAAACAATATTTGCAGCAGCTTTAAAGCATCAGAATGTTTTCACACACTGCTCACCATAATAACAGCAGTTTAAATGTCTGTCCTCAGATCTGTTTGAGGCTCTGTCAGAGCTGATCATCCTGACAGCCAGCCGCTGTCTGCACGGCCGGGAGGTCCGCAGCATGTTGAACGAGAGAGTTGCACAGCTCTATGCAGATCTGGATGGGGGCTTCACACACGCGGCCTGGCTGCTGCCTGGCTGGCTGCCCCTGCCCAGCTTCAGGTGCTGTGATACACACGACCTCACATCTCAGCATACACACACACACACGACCTCACATCTCAGCATACACACACACACACGACCTCACATCTCAGCATACACACACACACAACCTCACATCTCAGCATACACACACACACACATACACACACACACACAACCTCACATATCAGCATACACACACACACGCACGACCTCACATTTCAGCATATACACACACACACACACACACACACACACGACCTCACAGAGTTGGTTGTGGTTTCAGGCGGCGAGATCAGGCACACCTGGAGCTGAAGGAAATCTTCTACAAAGTGATCAGGAAGAGAAGAGAAGCAGACGTGAAGGAAGACGACATCCTGCAGACACTCATAGACGCCACGTACAAGTAATGACACGCCACACTGAAGACCTACAAACCCAGAGGAAACACAAATCCTTCACCTGCTCACCAAACCTTGATCCCTTGTACGCTGGAGTAGAATGATGCAGTGAATGATGTGGCTCGTGTTTCTGCCCTAGAGACGGACGGCCTCTGAGCGATGACGAGGTAGCGGGGATGCTGATTGGTCTGTTGTTGGCAGGGCAGCACACCTCGTCCACCACCAGCGCATGGATGGGCTTCTTCCTGGCGCGCGACCCGACGCTGCAGGAGCGTTGCTACGAGGAGCAGAAACGCGTGTGTGGAGAAGATCTCCCACCACTACAGTATGAGCAGGTGATTCAGACCAGTTCTGTCTCAGAGTCCACATTGATTGGGCTTGTGCTGTTAGTGCCTGAACAGATGATATACAGACACCAGAGAATCAGAAAGACTCATGGGTAAAATCTTTGAGTTGGGCTTTTTGTAGGGAAAGTTTACATCTCTTTTAAAAACAATCACTTAAAAAAGAAAAGTGTGATTTGAATTTACAGGCTGCTTCAGTTCAGTTACTAAATACTGAGGCTCTGTTTGTTTCCTGTGACTCAGCTGAAAGACCTGAGTTTGTTGGATCGATGTCTGAAGGAAACACTTAGGCTGCGACCCCCTATAATGACAATGATGAGGATGGCAAAGACCCCACAGGTACATGTGACACCAACTGCAATTGTCTCCCATTTTACTCTGTGAATCAGAGACGGTCAGAGTTCCTCAGATGTAATTCTGTCTGTTATCTGACAGCTGAAATAACCTTGTCTGCGCTCTTCAAATATAATAAATTTAATTGTTTAAATTAATATTTATATTAATTAAATATAAAATTATTATTTAATAATAATTTTAAAATGGGCAGTTTTAGCTCTATTATCTTATTGGACTGAACGTCTGGTGAACAGGTGGTTTAGGTCAAAGCGGTTGTTGTGTGCATTTAAAAAATGCTATTCATATGACATATTTATTAACGTCCATATCCACGTACCTCAGAAAATAAGGCTGCACTGAACTGCCTTCCATTCAATTAAAAAAAGCTTTATTTTTAACCCTAATAAAGTAGAAATGACTTCCTGTAACTAACATTAGCCTCTCAACAGACAGTAGGTGAATACACCATCCCACCAGGGCATCAGGTGTGTGTGTCTCCTACAGTCAACCACCGGCTGCAGGACACCTGGTCAGAGCGTTTGGAGTTTAACCCTGATCGCTACCTGAATGACAACCCGGCGGCCGGAGAAAAATTTGCATATATTCCTTTTGGAGCAGGTAAGATAAATGCATATTAGCATGATATGCGACCAGACGACCGCAGGGTGTGATCTTTCATTTTGGTTGTGAGAGCAATACGTCTACAATGCTGTTGAATGTTTCACAGGTCGTCATCGCTGCATTGGGGAAAACTTCGCCTACACTCAGATTAAAAGCATCTGGTCGACTTTACTGAGATTGTACGACTTTGAGCTGGTGGACGGACACTTTCCTGATGTCAACTACACAACCATGATTCACACACCCCACAACCCCATCATCAGATACACACGCCGACGCACACCAGCCATGTCTGTGTTTTCACATTGACTGTGTGCTAACCAGCACTAGTGTAAAGAGCTTTGGTGCTCATGTTCAGCTTACTGTGTTTCTGCACATTTAACACCAGCATCATCGTCACACAATTCAGTGTTATTTTTATACCACCGGCTGTCACAAACAAAGATATATATAATGTATGAAAATACTTTTATCATTAAAATGAATGTCATATAGAACAACTGTCTTTTCCCTTTTTTAATTCATTTTATTGCCATAGCGCTTTAATCAACATTACATTGCTTCAGAGCAGCTACTGTGATCTGAAACAGAGAAATGATCAGACATGCTCAACACAATCTTATGGGACAGGGATATATGGATAAATAGTACACAAAATATACAACATTACCCAATAACAGAGAATGAGAGCAAATAGGAGACTGAGAAATAAAACAGTAGAAGCTTCAGGACTGTAATCGTATCATTATTTTCTGATCACTAACGTAGCTGTATGTATGAGCGCTCGATCAGCAGCGTGTTCTCAAATCACATTATGCAAATGTGATCATACAGCACTTGTGTTTAAGATCCATTGCTAATGAATTACGATCAAATCCTACTGATCCCACAGCTAGTGATTAGCTTCTGTTTTGAGTAACTCACTTGAGGAAAGTTTAACTCCCATTCAGCCATTGAAGCTGCTTTAAAATGATTTGCTATGACCGTCTGAAAATTGAGGTTATGAAAGATGCTAGAAATGAACATTCGTCACAACACTCATCGTTACGTTTGCTGTATTTACTGCTTCTGGAACCTGTCAAATACAAACATTTATCGTCTTGTTTTCTTCTGCAGGGCAGAAGCTGTTCCTCTCTCAAGTTTTAGTCACTCCTTACATTTAACAAAAACGAAATCAAAAGATAGATACAGACCTCACAGGTGTCGTGTAACGCAAGCATGAATATTTCAAACTCTTTTTATGTTTTAATGGCGAGAGCTTCTACATTAATGAACATTGTGGCGTCTAGCAGGTGTGGTTTTGTGATGGACGGATCAGGTGTTTCTCAGGAGAACTGGATGTCCTTCCGCAGTGTCTTTGAACGAACACCAGCTCACAGACAAGACTATTAAATGCAATTCAATACATCCTATTATTCTATATATAACATTATATGTAACATTTTATATGAAACGTAAAAGAACAGAAAGAAAAGGGACAGAAAATAAAAAGGTACTTAAATCACTTAAGATTACAAAATAAAATAATACATTAAAAAATATATATATAAATAAACCTATGAGATTCTTAAACATTTTTAAAAAACCAGAGCCGGCTGACAACAAAACAAATCAAACCAAATAAAGAGACGAAAGCAGCTTTTTAAATATTATATTAATCTTTATTTCAGTTTTGACAAAATACCCATAAAATCCAAAGCTTCTGCCTTTACAAAAATATGTCTTCCACAAATGTCCTCTGTGGTCCGTTCATGAAGCTAATAAAACACAGCAACACATCACGCCTCAACATTCCTGTCAGTGTTTGTTCTGCACGTGCAGCAGTAGCTCGATATCAGAGGTCCGATAGCAGCCGCCCATCCGTCCGGTTCTCTCAACACAGCTTAAATGAATCAAATAAACACTCCACACATCAACGGCACAAATGATCTCCATTAACATCAAATAAGATTCAACTAATGTACAGGCGCTGCAACTGCCAACATAAAGTCTGATTATAACACATACACAAACAAAAGAGGTTTTTGGTCCCACAGAACTGTCCACATTAGAGTATGAACACAAAAGCACAGCAGCTCGGCTTCTATCTTCTGATTCCAAAGTGCAGCTGAGCGCAAGAGGAGGAACCTGCAGGGAAAATCCGTCAGTGTCAAACCTCGAATGAACCTAAACCTTCAGTTCAACAGCTCATGCGCTGTAATACACACAGCTGCAGTGCCCCACTGTTACCACAGTGATGGGGTTACCTGACTGCACACTGCCAAGTCGTCTCTGTAGGGCCTCCAGACGAGAGATGTAGTCTGTGAGAGCGCGATCAGGGTCATAGTTCTGCAGGTGAGAACATGGTAAACCTCCGGATTCACCTGCTGTACTGTGATACCTACAGACAGAGAGAGAGAGAGGGAGTGTTTAAGAACCATAACCTGTGACATTAAACGGAGTCAAAAGAGCGAGAGCAACAGTGTGGGGAGATGGATGCTGACGTCTGACCTTTGCTGGACTGTAACTGTGGATCGGGGTGAATCTCTTCCTGAAAACCCGCCGCTGGCGGCTCGTCTCTCTCTGAACATCACAGCACCTGAGTGCAGGTGTGACGATTCATTCCTCACATCAGCACCTGCGCGCACACACACACACACACACACACACACACAGGATTGTCTCTCCTCACTGAATCAGGTGGCAGTTCAATTAATCTGATGATCATGTGTGTTACCTGTGATCTGACTGTTTCTGCTGACAATCAGAGAGGTGTTGACACCTCCAGCTGCTCTCTGCCACCTCCTCACCAAAAACTTCATCCTACAGGACAAATACAGCAACTCCAGTGTTTGTATAATGACATGTTAAAGTCTACATCAACAACAGTTTCAGTTTCTAATGTTTCAACATAGTCCAGGTTTCTGCAGTTGTGTCAGTACCTGGAGAGGGCGACAGCAACACGCACAGCAGATCTGAAGCGTGTGAATCCTCGCCGTCTGTGTCCTAGAGGCTCCAGGCCGGCGTGTGCGGGGCGGCCGCCCATGCGGGCGATAAGAGACAGCGTGGCCTCCTCACACTCCTGAAATCCACCCAGCAGGAGCAGAAGATATTTCTTCTGGTAGATTAGAGCTTTCCGGAAGCTCTCGGCTCGCAGGAATCTGCTGTACATCTTCTGCAGACAGAAGATCAGAGCGCCTGACTCTCACATCAGCTTGGTGTTTCTCATCACAAAATGACACAGTTTCAGTCTAAACATACACACGCACGCATGTGCACACACACACACGTATGCACGTGCACACATGCACATATGTACAGCACACATACACACACACAGACAGACACAAACATACACACATGTATGCACATACACACATGCACATTGATTATAAACCTTCAGATAAATGACTCACTGACAGTATGTTCATATGACAGTAGTTTTGTTTTAATAAACTGCAAATTGAATACGATTCAGAGATGCTGAGTGTGTAGAACAGATGACAGCTGGTGGAAGTGTCTTACTTTGAGAGCGTTGTTCTCCACATCAGACGCACTGAGATCTCGCAGCATCTCCGAGCGAATCTCCCCCCTCAGACGACTCACTTCTGTCTCAGCCTGACGGAGAGACTTTTCTAACCGATTTCTCTCTTGAGTCCAAACGTCTCTTTCGCTAGACAGCAACACAGACTCCAGTGCACTGTCCCTGCCGGACACCTGACACACACACACACATGAGTCTGCAGGTATATTAACACTTAGTATTACAGTGAGTGTGTTGATTGTGTCCCTCACAGTCACCGAGTTAAAGTTCTTCTGTCTGTATCTGTAAAGTTCCCCCTCTACTCTCAGTAACTGGTTCCTCAAGTCATTCTTTTCTTCTGTGAGACGACTGACAAACCCAGTGAGTTCAGCGTTCTGTCTGAGTAATCTCTCGTTCAACAGACCCGATGACCCGCCCAACAGAACAGCTGTGCTCTACACACACACAGATTACATTACATTCACATTTATTCATTTTGCAGATGCTTTTATTCAAAGCAACTTACAGCGTAAGGTATTTTATCAGTACTTGTGCTAACGCAACGCTCTACCAGTTGAGCTACAGGAACACAGCAGGAGCAGTTCTTGAGTAGAATACCTGAAGAACATCTGAGTTTTTCACTCACCTCCGGGAGAGCACCGGGGGCTGACGGGACATGCTGTAACAGTGACATCACATCCTGTACATTATTGTGTAGCCATGTTAGACTGTCACAGTCTGGTGCTTCAACAGATGACCTGCAGACAGACGCACAGAAACATGTTAGTTTGTTTAGATTACTAGCAGCAGCTAGCAGTGACGCTGGAGTCAGGTGACGCACCTGCCCGCAGCTTCACTCATCAGGTTGTTGATCTTGGCAGCAATGAGCTGCAGTCGTTTGAGAATGTTGTTGATATGTTTAGGGTCTGAACTCTGAGCGCTGGAGTCCTGCTGCAACACCCAGCTGCTGGTTTCATCTGCACACTGACCACCTGCCTGCACCCTCATCAGTCTCACACTCCCCTCCAGCTGCGTCACTCTCTCCTGCAGCCTCTCTCTCTCTCTCTGCAGCCTCTGTATGCTCTCTCTCTCTGTGTCCAGCTCGCCCCGCAGCTCAACCGTCTCTTTCTCCAGGTGAGCGGTGCACTCATGAGCCGCCCGCAGCGCGTCCCGGTCCCGTGCAGCTGAGCGTGCCAGCAGGGATTTCTCCTCCTCAAAGTCTTGGCTGCGCTGCACAGCGTCCAGTTTCTGTCTCTCCAGTTTCTCCATCATCTGCATCACCTGCGCCTGCTTCTCATCCAGCTGCAACTGCAGAGTCTGCAGCAGAGACTCCACAGAGAGAACGCCAGCCTCCACCTGCATCATACATCATACACAGTTCTCCTCACCATACATCATACCGTGTTTCTTGCTGCAATTAAAACAAGCTTCACACATGAGAAACTCCACCGTGCTGATGTTTCCAGTCTCTGCTCACCTGACTGCAGGTGTCTTCAGCCTGCAGGAGCGTGTGATGCTGTGGAGCTGAGGTGGTGCTCATCTTCAGCTGCTGGATCAGTCGTGTGTTCAGATCTTTCTCTCGTTCTAATGTTGAGCTAAGCTCAGTGACCCGAGACCTCTGAACTTCTAACTGAACCTGCGCACACGCACCCAATGATACACATGAATGTTCAGACTAAAGTTTTGGGAGGTTGAAAACAGTCAGTAATCCAGTTTACTCCAGTTAGCAGGGTCACTAGTGCTCATAAAGATCATATGAGGCTTGATTAACACACACGATACCTGCAGCTCTGAGGAGGATCGGACATGCTGCCCGTCTATCTGCTCTCTGAGCTGAGCAGACGTCTGTCTCTCTTTCTCCAGAGAGCTCGACAGCTCCAGCATGCGAGCTCTCTCTTCCTCCAGCGTCATTTTCAGATCCTGGAGACATACAACAGGATTTCAGACTGATTTGTAACGAGTGCTATGACTGCTGCGGGTGTATTAATGATGACCAGATAATAAATGAAGAAATAAAGATGTTTTACTTCATTGGCTTGGCCAAACAATTACATTTCCATTTTTAGATATGAATATTGCTGCTGTATTTGCCCAATAATGAGCAGATTAAAATCTAATATTGTTCAGTGTGAACTGTGACATTACTGAGGTTGCTATCCTCCAATATTAACACAATTTTACATTTATTCATTTGGCAAACACTTTTATCCAAAGCGACTTACAGTGAATTCAACGCATAAATTTTTATCAGTACTTGTGTTCCATGGGATCGAACCCACAACCTTTGCACTTCTAACGCAACGCTCTACCAGTTGAGCTACACAGCAGCTTGTACCTCCACTTCCTCTCTTCCTGCTTCCTGTTTCCTGTCTGCTCTGCATTTGTCTTTCTCACAGATCCACCGCAGATCTCGGACCTTCCTCTGCTCGTCTGCCAGCGTGTCCTGCAGTGAGTTAAGTTCAGCTGTCTTCAGAGAGACCTCCGCCCTGATAAACAACATATCAGCGCTCTTTAAACACACTCCATCTTCTTCAGGCAAATATTTTCTAGTTTGTTTTCTCTGGCTGAAACCTCATGTGTGTGTTGTGTCACCTGAGTGCGTCCAGATCCTTCAGGAGTTTGTCTTGAGATCTGAGCGTGTTCTCCAGCTCCAGTTTGGTCCAGCTCAGTGCAGTCTTAAGCTCTTCAGGCGCAAGTCTTTCTGAGTCTGACTCGGCCACCTGCACTCTCTCTCTTTCTGTGGCACTTCCTGTTGAGCAGAGAACAGTAAAAAACCTCTGCTAAAGTGACTTGGCGTTTCATAAACTGCAGGGGTTCCGATCTCCCTTTAACTAGTCATGTGTCATACCAGTGATGTCCACGTGGTGCCGCTGTGCATTTATCTGAGCTCTGAGCTGGTGGATCTCTGTGAGCAGACTGGTTCTGTCCGCTGAACACAACCCACTCATGTTCTCCCCATGATCCATCTCAGACAGAGACAGAACCTGCATCCCCTCCTGATGGACCTCTCTCAGCAGAGTCTGTGAACGGATCAGAGGTCATTAACCCGCTGCGCTCAGACCGCAGTCAGATCATTCCGAGCGTCTCACCTTGATCCTGTGGGGCAGGAGGTCACTCTCCAGGTCTCTGTGTGCTCCCTCCGGTGTGGTTCTGTTCTCCTGCTGTGAGTGAGGAGCATCTGAACTCCAGGCGGAGCTGCTGTCTGTAACACACAGCCTATTATAAACACTCTCCCCAGGTTTAGTAGCAGACCATATCGCTTATGATGGCCAGCTTTTGCATTAAAGCACCTATCATGTTTGTTTAAAGTTACCTTTATTGCAGTGTTTAACGTAGCAGTCTGAAATGGAAACTGAAAGCCTTAATGAGTTGACAGCTATTCTAACCTCAGACGTACTTCCTTCACAGCATAACACATCTGCAACATTCCTGCTTACAGTCTTTACTGCCTGCCTGTGAGCAACATATGGAACACTTCTCAAAGGCTTCTGCTAGCTCGTGGGCTTACACTGTGTTGAGACTGACAGCAAAGGTTTTCAGCTTCTCTTTTGCAGTTCCTCTGTGTGCATCTCAATTAATATAAAATCTGATACGCCTCTGCAGCTATGTCAATATACAAAAACACAACAGACTGAGCCATCAGAGTGGAGCAGGCTTAGAAAAGAGACTTAATCTTTTCACTGGTTCTAATGGCTCGTTCAGAATCTTTGAGAAATTAGGTGATATTAAATGTATATTAGGAGAAAAAACATTAGGCAAATGTATATTAGGAACACATTGGCAGTGTCTCAACTTGGGTGCTTGTAAACCTATTGGTGGCAACACAGCTGATGATACAGTGTGATGTGAGATCTCACCACTGGTGTAGCCATCTTTAAATGGAGAGACTGCAGATCTGTCTGATCTCACAGATGGACCCTGAAAAAACAGCATCAGACTTTAGTGCCGTCATGTTCCTTATCTGAACCAGTACAAACACACAAACAGACATGCACAGACACAGACAAACACACACAAACAGATATACAAAGACACACACACACAGACACATACAAACAGATATACACAGACACACACACGGCCTGGACAGCATCACCATTAACACTCATAAGTGTTTAAGACATCAGGATGGGGGGCCCCAGAAAAGAGAAATATCATTTAATGTTGGTCTGGATGAGACGTTGCCTGGTACACCATCCACAGACATAGACTGCTACAATTACACTGTCCTGGGTGTCTTTATAACCCAGGATGCTGTGGACTGAGGCGTCTTCACTCTCACCTCAGCAGATCTGACACTGTGGACGACGTCTGCGAGTGCTCGGCATTGCTCCTCAAGCTGTTGTCTTTCTCTCTTCAGACTCTCACTTTCTGAGATGTGTCTGGCCTCCATGTCCAGGATCTCCGCAGCGTGCAGCTCCTGCATCTGTCCGATCTTCTCTGTGTAGCTCACAATCATCTCAGCAACCTCGTCGGCCCCGGGCAGGTCAGCCTGTGTCCCCACATCCGCGCGGGAGGGGCCATAACACTTACTTGCTGGCACCGAGTTTTGGTGCGGAAGCTGGGGCGTGTCTTTACCGCCGCTGTTGTCCCCCTGTTTGCTTCCTTTCATTTTGGGGTGTGATGGGGGTTGTTGTGGAGAGTCATTGCTGGATTTGCTGAGCGCGGCCCGAAGGTGCTGGATCTCCTCCTTCAGCTGGGCGATGGAAACATCTCTGACCTGAGACAATGACATCAGAGTGACATCACATAAACGTCAGAGTCACACCTTGATCAGCCCCACATCGGAGGAATTTCTAATGACTGGAAGCTTCACTGTATGGTTGGTTAGTATTCTCCGTAACTCTCATCTTAGTTAAACAGGTTTGGGTCTTGTGTTTGTAACTGTAATAATATATTATATTTTTACTTTTAATAATTTCCTGTGATTAGGTCACATGATCTGAATGGACCATTCGAATTTCCCCTCATATCACCCCAGACACTGAGTCACACCATTACATTTACTTACAAATGAAGGAATAGAAAGAGTAGGTCAGCTGAAAAGCATGGTGCCAGTTTCTCTTGCCTAGCATACAGCAATTTACAAGTGCAACTGTCCCCCCCAGATGCACCTCTATCTGCTCCTGCAGTTTCAGACTGCGCTCCATGTAGCTGCTCAGCTCCTCTTTGGTGGAGGCAGCTTCACCTTTGACCTCCTGCAGCTCCTGTAAAAGCTCTACTGTGGGGCGATCGCCCTTCTGTGAGGCCTGCTGGGAAATGACAGGACTTATTAAAGGAAACTGACCAAACAAAGCGCTCAGACATCTTCCTAAAGCAGCAGTCTCACCATGTGAAGCTGATCTTTCAGCAGAGCGATACTCATTTCTCTCTCCTTCAAGACAAAAGGAAGAAAACAACCTTAAACACGTAAATGATTCTCTCACAGCCCAGTATGACTGTATCTGAGACAGAAGAAATGCGATCTCTGATATCTGTATGTTTTACATACACAAGAACAATGAAGAAACAGGGAGTGATTAGGAACAGTGTGAGATGTGCAGATGTCTTGTTCTGGTTTTGTCTCGAGTGTAACAATGAAAGGCTATTTAAATTGAATCAGATAAATAGTATTATCCACAGACATTACCACCTGTGTTTACAAATGAAAGGTGTTTTTGTGTGATTTCCATAAAAAATAATGACACCAGTAAAAGCAGGTTACTGGTGGGCTGGTTAACAGTAAAGTTACAGCATGAGATACCGTGTCCGCCAGAATGACACAGTCACACTGTTCCTCACGACTTCCAGCATCTGCTGTGGTGCTCTGTACCTGCACAAGCTCCTGCAGTCTGATGCTCTGCTCTCTGGAGGTCTCCAGCTCTCGCTGTGTGCTGCTCACCTGACCTCTGACCTCCTGCAACTCCTGGAGACGTTTCTCAGCCTCTGCTGTGTCTCCTTCACGCGCGCTCGCTGACACCTGCAGGTCACACACAGGAAGTGCCTTAGAGCTGCACGGCTACAACATACCAAAGCACACTCCGGCAGGTGACTGACCTGCCCCAGGGACATCTGGAGCTGAGCCACAGTGCTGTCCTTCATCTAATGAAACAGTGTAAAACAGAACAAGCGCTTTCATCCACATATTCAACCGACTGGGCACTATTAAAGAAGAAAGTGGCTTCTGCACCTCAATTTCCTCCTGAAGTTTGTGGCTCAGCTCTCTGTAGCATCTCAGCTCCTCTCGAACGGATGCAGCTTCACCTTTGACCTCCTGCAGCTCCTGCAGCAGCTCTGACACCTGAGGAGGGACACGGTGGTTGAGAACAACACAAACTCTGGCAGTTTGTTACGGCTCTGAGTTACTACAGATCATGTGAAACAGTTTCACAGTATACCAGTACTGACAACAACTGTGTTGTTGTTTTAATACTGCACATATGATAATATGTGCTCCTGTATAGCTCAGTTGGTAGAGCATTGCGTTAGGAGCGCAAAGATTGTGGGTTCGATTCCCAGGGAGCACACACACTCTTAAAAATGTAGAACTTGAATGTACTGTCTGCCAAATGCATAAATGTAAATGTAAATATAATTAAAAACCAGCAGTATTGATTGGCACTCCAACACACTAGGTGGTGGTCACAATGCTCACAAATTCTCTCACTGCTTCCCTACACTCCTGTTGTGATTCACTGAAAACAAAAAATAAACTAAACATGTGACTGATATAACATTATATATGCAGCTATTTAATCAAGGTCAATAGATACTGTTATTATTATTGTGAATTCTTTTGGCGATGATAAGTGTGTAGTAAAGACTCTTTTGTGATCAGTCAGTAATTCTCTAGCGCTGTATACTTGTGACATATCACCTGAGCAGATGACTCTGGTGTGTGCTGGATTGGTCTAGTTCTCATTTGGTTCAGCAGTCCCATCAGAACACCTAATCTCTTTTCGTACTCCTGCACTTCCTCTTCAGAGCTGCACAACAACTGCTTTTGCAGCTTCTGGTCTTTCTGCATCTCACTCAACCCCTCCTCCAGCTCCTTTAACTTCTCCATAAGGAGGCTCACTGTCCCAGTGGGGGCTGCCACTGATGCAACATTCTGCACCACAAGGCCCTCTAACTCTGACTGCACACTGCGGCCATTTGGTTCTGAT
The DNA here is from genome assembly GCA_036877545.1 of Yasuhikotakia modesta. Taxonomy (NCBI): domain Eukaryota; kingdom Metazoa; phylum Chordata; class Actinopteri; order Cypriniformes; family Botiidae; genus Yasuhikotakia; species Yasuhikotakia modesta. The sequence continues at coordinate 54,185 of JBAJNP010000967.1, read as the reverse complement.
GTAGGGTCTCCTGCATGGACCTCCTCACATTCGGTCTGAATGGCCCCAAGCTGGGTCACAGCCATTTTTTCCCTGAGTTTCTCCTCAAGATGGGCAACTTTCTGGGAGAGACCATCAGCGTCATTCTGCACTTGTTCCACCTTCAGCCTGCAGGCTTGAAGCTCTGAGTTTTTCTCTTCAACACGCACCTCAAGATCCTCAATGCGCCGGCTCATATCCATGACCTTTGCACTAGCGCTCTCCTCCAGTGCCTGAACCTGAGCCTGGACCACCACGAATGCAGCAGTCTTCTCCCGCAGTGCCTCTTCCAGCTCTGCCATGGTCTCTTCATGCCTCCCAGCGGACGCCTCCTCCTGAAGACCTTCGTGTTTGCTTAGAAGGGAGTGGTGCTTTGTTTTCAGGGTGTCAAGCTCTTTGGTGACATCGTCCATCTTCTGCTTCATCTCGTCATACTGGTCCTTCCCCACGGATGTCTCCTCCTGAGGCTGTTTGTGCTCGATGACCAACAGCTCCTGCTGGAGTTTCTCAATCACCGCATTGAGCTGCTCCACCTCCTCCTCATGGTTTCTCTTCAGACGCTCCTGTTCGCTTCGCATGAGCTCAGTCTGAGACTCTAGCTCATGTAGAACCTCGTTCTTCTCCTCCACCACCTGTAGCTAAAACCACAACAATTAACATTAGGCAAAATAAAATTTTTTCATCTGATCTGATGTTTTTGAAAAATAATATGAAAACAAAATCATTTTATTTATGGTTCATGTTATGTGTGTAAATAAAAATCGTCCCATCCTCTGGGTATTACTCCTAACTCTGGAGGGACATTTAACCATTACTCGTCACACAACCATACCACTGTGTTTCAGTTATTGTGTGAGGAACACACCCAAATCTTCTGCTTCTTTACACAAAGATCTTTGGTGTTCTGAGAAAATGATGACAGGTGTTTCATTTTTTAACTTACAAATAAAGTTTTAGATGAAAAAGTAAATCAAAGTAGATCAAAAGTAGAAATAAATAAATAAATAACACCACAACAACACATCAGCCAGAATGAATGAATAAGAAAATAAAGGAAGCTGTTAAAAGTGAGACAGGCAGTTTACTCTGAATAATAGCACATGATATCCAACATACAACAGTGTTTGAAGAATGCCACTGTTTGCTAATTATCATTTCATATTAAACACACATCACAAACTATCTGCATTCTTTAAACACACTGTTGGTTTTGCCGCTCAGGTCAATTGACTTCAATATTTAGATGAAAAAAAGATGTAGAATATAGTTTATAAAGTTACATGAGAATGTTTATAAAGTTTGACATGAGACGGCAAAAGACAGCAGGTGTAGAGGACAGGCAGACAGCACACACGCCTCACACACGCGTGCTGCTGTGTGCACGTGTAGCACACACGCCGATGGCCACTGTATTCACACATGTTCACACCTCATTACCTCTTCCTCAGGGCCTGATCCTGCCGGCTGTAGTTTACTGATTCGTTCTTTAAGAACAGTTATCTGCCTGTCCTTCTCCTCCAACACCTTCAAGAGTTAAACATCACATGACTCATATGGTTTCTTGTTTTTTTTTTATTCTGAAGCAGATTTCTGAAGATGACCTTTTCTAATAATCACACAGACTCACACACACAGACACTCACTATTGTGAATAGTGTGTGAGAGTGTGAATAGTGTAAATTATTTTTCATTATTGTGAATGTAAAGACAAGAACTAACAAAACTTTTTGCCAATCCCTCTTGCAGCTCCGCCTGTCCAAACACCTGTAATATGATGAAATACTACAGCTTCACTTGCAGATACGTCACGTTACACCAGACTGACACATACAGCATGAACACCCATGAAGGCCACAAACTGTGTGACTCTGTGAGGATACTGTAAACTCTTAATAGCAGAACTGGATTAACACTCTCTGCATGCTGTATGTGTAGGCCGGGCATCATGTAAGTCAAATTGGTTGTAAGCAGCATTTCCTGTTGACCTCACACACACAGTTAGTTTGTGAAGGGATGACTGTGTTCTCAGAGAGAGACTGGTTTACATTCATCACACATGACAGTTGAGGTAATGAGTTCCTCACCTGTGAGAGTCGGGCCTGGGCCTGCAGATCCTCATGATGGCTGCTGATCTCCTTCCTCTGGATCTCCAGCTGCATGTGTAGCTGATTCACCTCCTCACTCTTATTCTCCAGCTCCTCACGGAACTGCTCCAGCTGCTCCTCCAGGTTCAGGATCTGCACACACACACACACACACAGTGAAGAAAGACTCTTGGCTGATTAAGGTGACGTCTAAGGTAAAATAACAGGAAGTACCTCTTTCTCCTTTCTGTCCAGAGCTTCTCTCTCTGTCTGCAGCTGAGCTTCCAGTGTGACGTCCCCCCTGCCAGCCATAGACACATGCTGTTCTTCCTCAACCTACACACACACACACACACACTCTGAAATATACAAAACAACACAAGTAACACACACAGAGCTCTTTCAACCTAACAGACACACAACGTAACAGGTGACATTGACACTGACAGCACATCCACACTGCATCCCCACTGCACCGACAGCACATCCACACTGCATCCCCACTGTACTGACAGCACATCCACACTGCACTGACAACACATCCACACTGCACTGACAGCACATCCACACTGCTCACAAACATACACACACAAATGAGTCCTTTGAAAACAACAATTAAAGAACAGATGACAACGCGTCTACACACAAACACATTAATGCACAGCACACCTCCTGTCACAGCTCAGCCACTCCTTGTCAGTGTTGTTACCTTCACACACACACACACACACATACTGACCCTGTGCATAAGCGTGTGCTCCAGCTCTCTCACACGGGCTCCCAGCGTCTCCATCTCCTCGTCTCGCTCCTGCACATCTCGCTGCAGCTGCTCAGAGCTCAACAGCAGCTCACTGCACCAGTCAGACTTCTCCTGCAGAGCTCTGCTCAAGTCCTGCACCTGAGAGAGAGAGAGAGAGAGAGAGAGAGAGAAAGAAAGGAAAAAAGTCGAGAGAGAAGCCCCAATGCTGTCAGACAACAGATTTAGTCACTGTGTGTCTGTGCGTGTGTGTGGGGGGGGGGGGGGATTGGGGAGAACGGGTATTGCCTGGCAACTGACTGTGAATCTGTTCATATTTCTGTATCACTCCCAATGTTATAGCACTATAAATCAACCCATTTAATCTTAGTACAGTGAAGTGAATCTGAATATTTAATGAGTGTGTAATGATCTTATTGGACGAGAGGGATTGATGTCATCACTGAAGCAGTAACTGCTGCAGTACAGGTGCAAAACCCACTGCTACAATGTCTGCGTTATTGCTAAGGCACTGTTATGCTGTTATGCTAAGGCACTGTTATGCTGTTGTTAGGGGCTTGACCCTGTCCTTCCCAAACTCAAAATATGGTTGTGTATAACACTCAAACACAAGAATGATTTCACAGTCCAAGTCAACCTACAGTCCAAGTTGTTACTAACAACAACCTATAACTGACTCTTAATGGGACATGAGATTTTAATAACCTATAAAGGGCCGTGAAACACAGCAGTCGTCTGCACAAACGCAGTGAGTAAAACCGCTCCGTACCTCTCTGTCTCTGCGCTCACTTCCTGACTGTGTTCTGAGAGGGTTCCTCAGCTGCTCCTCCAGTTTCTGGATCTCCTGCTGGAAAACATCTCGCTCGTGCTCTCTGTCTGCGGCTTGCTCCTAAAACACAACACAGACACTGTCACACTCTACACACACAAATCATACATTACACTTACTACACAACAACACTCTCAGGTCTGGAAATAACTGAAGTGCGTGTGTGAACAGACAGTCATAAGAAGACTGACTCTGTATTAAGGTGAGCATGGCCACACCAAGTGTGCCTCATCATCATCATCACAGAAAAAACGGACAGATTCGGAACAGAAAGTCTTGTACATCAATGAACTTGCGGTTCTTCTCCAGCTGTTTCTCTAGAGCCAGTATCTGCTGTCTGAGGTCGGCTCCCTCCACCCCACGCGCCTCCTCCGCCTCCCGCGCACGGCCAACCTGCTCCTCCAGCTCCAGCTCTAACCGCTTCACCTGCTGCTGCAGCTCGCTGCTCTCCTTCTGTGCCTGACGCTGCACCTCCACCTTCTCAGCCATCAGCTTCTCTGTCTCCTCCAGCAGATCTAGGAACAGCCAGGCAGACGTTAGAGGAGCAGAGGAGTGTGTGACGGAGGCAGAAATGGAGCAGTTCATTTACTAAAGCTTAAAACAGTTAGTTAAGGGCCCATTCCCACAATGACCACTGCGTTAGCATTCAGGTCACTGCTTCATTCCAAGCTGTCATGCTAAAGTAAATGGATCTAATTGGCTGTTACTCAGCTGGTAAAAATCTCTCTGAAAATGATCCAACAATGTAATTTCTTGTGTCTTTATGGTTATAGTTGTCTACTGCACCATTATAAAGACTCTTTAAAATGTATTGTTGGTGTTATTGTGTATAGTAAATGTTTAAATGGTTTAAACAGAGCAATCCTCCATTTCTGCATGCTGTCACGTATGGCACATGAGTTAAAAGACATTTTTTAATCCCTCCATCTTTCCCAGTCCTGTGCGACCCACGGTCCTGCAACCACAGTAACCACCAAACCAGTACCTGTGCAGAAGGGGGCGGGGCAACTCCCATGATGTCAAAGCAGTAAAGGAGGAGCATAAAGATGCAAATGCAGAAAAAGAAAAACTGCTCCACAGAAGAGATGACATCATTGAACAGCCACTTTATCCCACTGCATTTACTGAAGGCTTATACAGACAATTAACACAAAGCTGAAAATATTTAGCTCTCACAAAAATTTCTCACTAGATATTTTGTAATATTTCCTACAAAACAGTCTCAGATTTCTGACCAATATGATCTCTTTGATTTGATTCACTTTGCAAAAGAAAAAGTTAAAAGTTAAAAATTTAAAAGACTGTTTTATTGTTGCTTATTTGCTGTAATGAAGCTCTCAGCTGAGCTGTGTGGAGTCAGAGTGGCTATTCAGTGAGCGAGGCTAGGTCGAGTGAGAGTGTGATGTTAGAGTTTAACCAGCAGTTAGATGATTAAAAGCAAGCTAAGTTCCAAGCTGTTGTTTATTGATCAGAGCATGCCTGTCAATCGATCGACCAATCAATCAGAGGCGTGCCGGCCATGCCGCAGGCGAACACACACACACGCGCGCGCACACACACACCTGCTTCAGGTGCTGCATCGAGCGCAGCTTCAACTAGTCCTGAGGAAAGAGACAGTGTGTGAACAACACGCTCATCATGCAGAAACGGCAGGAAGAAGACAGAAACATCAGAGCTTGTGTGTGTGCAGCGCCTCCTGGGAGAAATTTGGCACTTTTATAACGGGACCTGTAAACATGTAAACATTTTACACAGATAACCTCACGGCTGACAGCCTGTTCACGTCATCAGAACAAACAATCACACCACAATTATTTACTCAGTCACTAAATATGACCATCATAAAGATTTATACATGTTTATATGTCTGTGTTATCCAAACCCTGCTGCTAAAACCTGCTTGTTCCGCAACAAGTTATTTTCACAATGCAGCAATAATCCCTTCAGTACAGGACAAATGTTCTCGCGTGCTGTGTAAGGGGTCCACAGAGATATTTACTGATGAATTTACTGATAAATATTCACTCGCAGTGTAAGTAATTGTTGAGAAGGATAAACATTGTGGAGAAGTATCATAAACGCATCTGAAGCAGACGAAAGCATGAGACATACGCAGCTCTCGTGATTCTGCCCCGTCTTTCATGGCGTCCTGTTGCCGTGACAGCAGCTCTCTCTCCTGCAGTATCTGCCGTCTCTCCTGCTCCAGTTCGTGTAGACGGCTGCTGGTGACATGCAGTTCCTGTTGCAGCTGCAGCTGCAGTTCAGCGCGCTCTCTAACCTGCTGCTCCAGAGCCAGACGCTCGCCAGTGTAGCCGTCAATCAAACCTGTAGAAACAGCACACAAAAACAAGTCTGACCCAACCAGTGTGTGTTTGAGTCTACATCACCATATCTTGGAGACAGATTTGTACCCTGAAGTCCAACAAAACCTCCTTTTCAAGGATTTTCTTGTTTTTAAAAAAACTATAAAAATATAGTAAATAAAGTCTGATAGGGTTAGTGTGTGTGTATGTGTGTGTGCGTGTGTGCATGTGTGGCCATCCTGCACAAACTTTCAGCTATGATGCTGCCTTGTGTGGTGTAGTTCATCCAAAACTATTGAATGAATTGAAGATCTCTTATATGCATATAAAACAAACACTCTCAAACAAACACACACGGCATGTCAGAGCTGGTTTGGTGAACAGACTGAAGAATGAAGCATTTGTGTTTCTGATCTTTTCCAGGTCACTGGTTGAGGAGGAGGGGCTTGACACACATACACACACACACACACAGAAACCCACATTGTTATTCTCACACACAAATACAGACACACAGGGTGAGTACTTTAAGTCACAGATAAACATAAAGATAAATTTATGAATACTTAATGAGAAAAATCTGACCGTGTTTAAGTCATTTGCAAATGAAATGAGGCCACAGTGAAAGATCAGACTAACAAAACATGTAAAAACACCATCCTGCACAAGCCACAGATCATAGCTACCTCAGTCAGGTCCTGGGGTGTACAGGTTCTTCTCAGCTCTGTTCTTGGGTTGTTGAACTGCTCATGAACTGAACAGAACCTGTACAAACCAGCAGCTGAATTCATCAAGATTCATCATGAAATCACACATACTCAGTATGAGAACTGTCTGTGTTAGTAAACACTATTAATTACCATAAACAGGTGTATCGTTATAGTCATTAGTCAATATGACAAGCTGACCTTCAACATTACATGAGAGCAGAATTTATTTGGTAACACACTTTGGCATCTGCTTGCCTGCTTTGCTCAGACTGTCAGTTCTTCTGCTCAATGTGTCTCATCTTCTGACGACGACATCTTGGTAAATGTTTAATCATAAACTGCCAATTCATGCCAAACCACAGCCAGCACACAAGGTCACATACGCACACACAGGTGTACAGTTGAAGCAGGGCAATTTCACACAACCAAGCAAAAAACATTGCAACCAGAACGTGTCACCCCGACAACCCAATAATGATACTGGTCTGCGTGTGTGTGTGTACTGGTATATGTGGATTACATGGACACAAAGTGTATAAAGATGAAACTTGTTTTCACTTAAATAATGCAGGAGTTTTCTGTGAGATGTTTAGGGGAAAATGTAAAAATGTAATTCGCTCAGTATAAAAATTCTTACATCTTTTAAAATCCCTGTAAACCATGTGTGTGTGTGTGTGTGTGTGTGTGTGTGTGTGTGAGAGAGAGAGAGAGAGAGAGAGAGAGAAGTATTAGTCACTGCTGTCACCAACTGTCCTGTCCAAACAGCTTTGCACACACACGCACAAATGAAAGAATCAGTGTGTCCTGAGTATCGTCTCCTCAGATGGTTACGTTCGTAACCGCAGGATGTTTTTATCAGCTGATTCTAAGCCTTGTTACCAAGACAATCAACATTCTTCATCATCACAGATGAATTCACAGCATCCTCTAAAGACCAACAGCACCACTGCAGCCCAACTACAGCAAATGATTCAACCAGCACAACAGGACCTGCTGCTCAACGTGACGTGCGACCTTCTGACGTGTGTGACCTGACACAACAACACAACCCTCCCCTTTAACACACTCACATATCCTTCTTACATCCTAAAACACACACTCTCTCACCTTCTGCTCTGTGCAGCTCCAGTGCCAGTTGTTCCCTGGCTCGCGCCTCCTCGTTCAGCCGCTCCTGCAGCTCCTCCTGTCTGAGCAGCAGCTCCTCTATCTCCTCATTGTGTCTGAACTTCTCCCGCATTAACTCCGTCTGTGTGATGCGTGCGTGCTCCAGCTGACAGAACGAGAGAGAAAGAACTTTAAACCACTTTAAATCCCACTAGCTGCCTCTTAGTTGCGATTACTGGCTAATAATCCTTAGAGCTGATTCATATTTTTGGAATGAGGCAGATTTTCATTCAGTCAGATGTGTCAACTGTGTCATTGAAAAGAACCTTAAACAACTCTTATTACAAGCCACAGTAATGTCACCCCATTCACTTGCATCAACAGTTTAACATGTTAAACACGCACATCAACAGTGTTAGTCACGTCAGTACAACTGAACACTGTGTTGAAATGTTTCTTTATGAGGCAGATTTTATAATGGCCAGTATCACTGATCTCCTGTTACAAACTCTAAACACACCCAGCAGTGTCTCCTGAGAGGGAAGCTGTAAAACTCTTATCACTGAGCAGGTCCAACACTGTAAACGTTCACACACGGACCTCACGCACTACCAGGAACCAGTAACACAAACAGACCAATGTACCAACACTTACTGTATATGGAGGAGTAGGCAGGGAAATTTTTGAAATAACTTTGAGAAGGTGACCATTAGTGCGGTGGTTGACGTGCGAGATCTTGGTCTGCACCACCACGGCGTTCCTCTCGTGAAGAATGTGTGTGAGGGGGAAGGGTCGGGGGAGAGGGATCCGCGATTCCACTTCATAAATATCCTGATCCTGGCTTTCCAACCAGCCGTCCCGCAGAGTGTGACAGTTCCAGTACGTTTTGTAGGAATCCATTCTGAATCTCTCCTTCTCTTGTGATTCTGAGCAGCATCCAGAGAGATTTTAGCAGAGGTCAGCGTCACTGCTGTCAAACATCAGAGAGGTCTGAGGTACCATCCCACCGCTCAGCAACAGTATCTATGGCAGTGCCTCCGTATGGACTGAAGTAATCACACAGCTGAGAGTCTCCGTTCACATGGGTGAACAGACACAACAAGCCGCAGGTAAAACCATTAAAACCTTTAACAACATCAGAGGGCAAAGGCTGATCCACAGAGAATCCTTCAAATCCAAACTGTGACACGAAACTCAACCCAGAAACAGGAGCGTTAGTTGAAGTTAGCTGGGTGGAATCAGCTCTCTTTCAGAGTAACATTCACTTTCCTCTGGTTACTCCGTCTGGAAACTCATTAACAATCCTGTGCCTCCGTGGCAACGCTCCGCTGGGAAAATGCAGAGCCTCATTAACTGCTGGACAGAAACACACACAGCACAGCAGAACCCAGGGGAGATCATCTCTCTCTTTCTCTCTCTCTGAATCAAATCTTTCAGCCGCTGGGCGAGCGAGAACTTCCTGGTTTGTAGACATGTGCAGGTTTCATATGCAGTAAAGGCGTAGCCCTGAAGCCTGCAGGTGAGCAGAAACACACACACACACAGACCGAGCCTGTCTGACCAGATTCTTACACCTCATAACTCGAGACGGCCTGCAGTCAGGAGTGATCCGAGTAATGATTCTCTTTAGAACAAACTTCATCCGCTAACCAGCCGTCATTCTGAACAAGCCATTATAGAAGTGACCTCCTTACCATCCAGAGAACAACCACATGTGTAACATTCACAAGCAACTCAGTTAACACTGAGGTTAAAGGGCTTCTGCTGTGGATAATATATCGGGTTCGGACCGGTCAGCTATACTGATGTGCCCGCCTCAGTCTCTTCAAAACACACCTCCATTTAAAAAAAAAAACTATTATAAACCAACAATTCCAAGAAAGATTTTTATATTTCATGTATGTTGCGCTTACAAATACTTACAAATCTTACAAAACAAATTTTTCCTTTTCTAATTTTTCTTTTTCTCCTTCTAAAATTTCCTTTTTCCTAATATGTTTTGCCCATTAAAAGTTATTGTAATAACTGGCAAATCTTCCTTATATTATAGATCATCATTATATTATTTCAAAGGTCATGAAAGGTAAGAATATATCAGATAAGGTGTTTCATCAAAATCAGAAGAATAATATTGTTCCTGCAACATCTCACCACACAAATATTTACTCACATTTCAAGTCAAGCAGGATGTATGTAATCTCTAAACTGTGACATATCTGTGGCAAAACCATTATCAATATTAGAGAAATTCTTTGCAGATAATTATCTGTGACAGCTAAAATAAACTATGAGACCAATACACATGATACACACACAATACACATGTATACACACACATCACACAACATACTGTACACACTTAAACACGCACACAATACACACACACACAGGGGCGTTGTCGGCTGCCACCATTGACACTAAAGCGTTATGCAAATCTGCTGGTATCTACAGGCAACCAGACTGAAAGACCTTAGAGCCTCGGCCATCTCATGCACATTTACATTAATGCTTTCAGCTGACACTTTCATCCAAAGCGACAGACATTCAAGGAAGTGTACCCATAACCTTTTGAGATACGTAAACCGGTGTGAATTCCTATACAACTCAGAATAATAATCTGTGATTATTACTGAACCCAGTAATAGTCTTGAACCATTCAGGTTTAGATGTGTGTTTGGCCCCTTGCACTTGTCGTACCTGAGTGGTGGTCTCAGAGATGGCAATGAAGAGCTTTTCCACAGCGCTCTGCAGGCGGGTACTGATGCTCATCAGATACTCCTCCCTCTCGAGCTGAAGCTCCACCTCATGCTGCTCTAGCTCCACCCCCTTCTGAGGCATCTCTGGCCCCTCATCTGTCTTCATGTCTGAAAACATGCTGACATCATCAGCCGCAATCTCGCTGCTATGGAAACTCTCAGAGGACGCGTCTGCGGATGACACAAGAACATTTATTTACATCTATATTTTCTTTTTCTTCTGATGTTATTTGGATGTTACATCTTTCCTCTTATTTCACTTATCAAATTTCACACATAAAGCACAAGATGTCCAAACTAAACGGATGTCATTCATAATGAGATATATCATTATGTACGTATAAACGCAGTGTAGATTAGGAGAAGTATGATTGCGGGTGACATCAGGAGGTGTGATGCTCACACACTGAGACTCTTTTGTTCTGAACCTTTTGTGTGTTTTGGGTGTTGAGTTACAGGCGTGTCTGTTACATATTCCACCTGAACACACATGCATCATATCACTGCTGAGTGTTTACTGTCATTTAGTCATATGACCACACCTCAACAGTACACAAAGCATCTCTATGGAAAAAGTCAACAGAGAACATCCAAACCAGACAGACAGGATCTGCCATCCAATCATCTCTTATAAACTCCTGCGGCCCCGCCTCCATAATAAATATGAAGGTGAGTGAGTCCCTTACCTGACGCCTGCAGGATTCCCTTCACATGGCGGCCGATGGTTTCCTCTGCAGCTGCTGTCGTCTTCAGCACATCAGTGAGCACCTGACACAAACGAACATTTGCCTGACGCAGCGACTCTCTGGAGAGAAAGAGGGACGATCGGACCCACAGATGGTCAATCACCTGTTCACTGAACCTCCACCTGTATGAAGACGTTTCCTCACCTCTCAGTGATGATGACATCAGAGGACACTTCCTGTGCAGGTGAATGTGATGTCATAGGATCTTCATGACCTCTGACCCCCGTATCCTCCTCCTCTCTCGTCTGGAGTTTATTCACAGGCAGCAGTGACAGCACAGAAAGAAAGCCAGTCATGTTATTACAGAGTCATGTGTGTTTGTTTTTGACCTCCCCACACGAGAACAGTGCAACCATTGTGCTACCATGACAACAACTGCAACTGAAACAAATGGTTTACGGAGACAAATGCCACCTAATGGTCCCAAGGGGAATTTACAGAGAGAGAGCGCATCTTTCTGCAGTGTACCCTTTATATTTTGCAACATTGTGCTGCATGTTTAATTTAGCAATTTGCAGGCAGTTACCAGCAGAAAATGAATAAGCATTTTGGATATTAAATCTAATTTTTCTAAAAGTATTTTTTTTCATTGTCATTACAACTGATTGATATCACGTGTGGTTCATTAATCACGCTTGACACTAAAGATCACCTAGAGCCCATCGCATTGTGGGTTATGGTTTTTCGTGCACCATACAGCACCATAGTAGTACATCATCCAGGTATTTCATACAAACAAACTTTACAGAGTAACAGAAATCAGATTTTAACTTGGGTTGATTGTTTACATCACCTGATCTGTCTGTGTGCTGATGCTTTGCATGCTGGGATACGTTTGACTGTCTCTCTCTCTCTCCTTCACCAGCTCCTGCTCTCTCTGTTTCAACACACACATATGTTTCAAACCACAAACATATGTCTACACCTGCAGAAGCTGCTGGTTGAGTGTGTGTGTGTCTGTGTGTGTCTCCACACCTGCAGGAGCTGTTGGTTAAGTGTGTGTGTGTGCGTCTCCAAACCTGCAGGAGCTGCTGGTTGAGTGTGTGTGTGTGTGTCTCCACACCTGCAGGAGCTGTTGGTTGAGTGTGTGTGTGTGTGTGTGTGTGTGTGTGTGTATCTTCACACCTGCAGGAGCTGCTGGTTGAGTGTGTGTGTATCTTCACACCTGCAGGAGCTGCTGGTTGAGTGTGTGTGTATGTGTGTATCTTCACACCTGCAGGAGCTGCTGGTTGAGTGTGTGTGTGTGTGTGTGTGTGTATCTTCACACCTGCAGGAGCTGCTGGTTGAGTGTGTGTGTGTGTGTGTGTATCTTCACACCTGCAGGAGCTGCTGGTTGAGTGTGTGTGTGTGTGTGTGTGTATCTTCACACCTGCAGGAGCTGCTGGTTGAGTGTGTGAATCTGATCTATCAGGTTTGTGTTCTGCTCCTGAAGAAACTCCATCTGATGCGTATGTGAAGCTCTGAGGGCCTCCAGCACACAAGTGTGTTCCTCCTCCTGGTTGATGAGCTCAGAACTGAACTCCTCTCCCAGCAGCCTGACCGGAAACGGCTCTTCATGATACTCATCCTCTGCTGACGTCTCTCTGTTCTGCTCGTTCTCTGCAGTGCTGAGGATCTGATCTTCACCAGCAGACTGTGGAGTGAGACGACAGAGACTTAAACATGACTGGTGTTTGATCGATCTGACCTTCTGCTATATTGTTGTGATGTCTGGTCCACCATAAGCACTTCTGAATGAGAACTGAAGATTACACCCGTCATTAATCAAAACATCTAAACAGTCCTTGTCCAAACCGCCTGTATCAGTGAATCTTAACACATATTTTGTTCTATTACATATCTGATGAATGTTTAATTCACACTAATGTGTCATTAACTCACCTGTGTGCCTATGTGTGGCATCGCCATGGTTACGGAATTCAGTCCACTATCTTCGTCTCTCTTCATCTCCTCTTCGCCCGTCTGTGTGGTTGTGTTTGTCTCTCTGGCCCGTTTACTGACTCTCTCCTGTTCAGTGTGCTGAGCGAATTCCACAGACAACTGCACAATCACCTGACACACAAACGCACACACAGTCATGACGACACACCTCCAAATCAACATCTAACAACAGTCATCATCATTAACTCTCATTATTAATCCCACCATAAAGTGGTGGTTAAACTGTGAGCACCTTGGCGATTTCCTCCTCCAGCTGCTCCTGGTGATGTTTTGCCTGAAAGCCTCCGAGATGCATCTCTGGATGAGGTCTTATCTGCTCTTCTTCAGCTTCTCTTACGCTCTCAGGTTCCTGACGTGAGCTCTCGCGTGAAGCTTCACACACAGCCTGCAGCTCATACCACAGATCTGCAGTCACGAGCTCGGCATCAGCATCTACAGAGAGAGACTCTTCATCCTGTGAAAAGTGACAGGTAGAGAGATGAAAAGACAGACAAAGACAAAAAGAGAGAGAACAAGAGAGAGATGAGCATAAAAACAGAGATGAGCATAAAAACAGAGTGCAGATGAAGAGGCTGAGAGTGCACGTGTGTGTGTGTGTGAGAGAGAGAGAGCAGGGGAACGGATGAGTGAAGGAGATGGGGGGATTCACTCATCCATGAGAGCCCTCACACCAGTGGTGGTGTGTGTGATGTAGGTCAGCTCATGGCTGGGGGCTCCCTGACGACTCCCAGCAGTGCTCCAAAACCTCTACAAACCTCTACAAGATCTGAGAGAAACCCAGCAATAAAACTCACCTCACCGTGTCCTGAGAGTTCAGCTCCCCTCACAGGAGAACAGACACTCGGCATGCTGGAAAACACAATGAAGAATGAAAACACATTTAACTCATGAATCTAATTGATAAACCTCACAGGATTCACATAAAACCTGCTCTATAATACACACACACCACAGTGTTGCATTTGTCTAAGGGAACAATGTTAAATGCCGTCTCTCATCGCAAGCTGCTCTGGATAAATCTGCTAAAAGAATAACTGTAAATGAAAAAATACTATCATATACATTCAGTAATATACACTATACTGTATATAATAGAACTCACACACACTCCTCTGTAAATATACTGCAATGTCACCTCCAGTCACAAATATTTCAGCAACTGATCAGTTAAATGTGTCCTTCAGACTAAAGTGAACCAGGACGTTCAGTGTGTGTTGTGTCCAACAGGAGGCAGTACAGCTGCACATTCACTTTGGCTCACCCTGAACACACTCACACACAACCTGTCACAGCACTTCTGTCCCATAGCAAAGAAAACAGTCTGATTTCTATCACTTTCCTCTGATGTGGTCAGTGTGGATTAAAAGAAAAATGATGAATGAAGGCAGTGAAGAAATGTTTCATCAGTACAGAGCAGCCTGATGTTCAAGAGCTTTATTGTCATTACAACTATATTCAGCTGAAACCACACGTGGTGCAACCAAACAGCGTTTCTCCAGGACCATAGTGCTACACAAAACAACAAAGAGACGTCTGATCTCAGTTCAGCTGCTGACTAATATTAACCACACACACACATCTCACTGAATGAGCTTTGAGCCTTTGAGAGTGTGTAAATGTCAATCTGACAGCGAATGAAGAGAGATGATCCTTCATTAAAGCTCTCAGCCAATCAGAGGCACTTTCATCTCATTTCTTCAACAATGACAACAACAAACAAAGGGTACCTTTTCCTTTTATTAGCTACTGGAGAATATTAATGTGGTGGACATCATGTTGATTCTGTGCTGTAACTTTAAGCAGCTTAACATCTCTAAAGCACCGAGAGCTAACACACCATAAGGTGCATTCACACAGTTTGCATGTTCTCCATTACTTGTGTCTACACCGCACTGCTTTATGCACATATGCGATCTTTTGACCGTATCTAACATGCTGACAGATTGACACAGCTACTATCTAATATCCATGTTTACATTAATCTCCAGGTTTCACTGACTCCCATCCTTGTCAGGTGTGAACTAATAATGATCAATTCAATTTAACATTTTAACTGACTGAGATCAGATGGGACAAATTAGATCTAGTGAGGTTTTTGGATTTACACTTGTGCAACAACATCAGCTCTGTGTTAGAAGTGAGGAAAAATCGTATATTTTTGTAATAACATAAACACAGCCGCTGACATCTGTGTGAAAGTGGCTCACACAGATGATAAAGATGTTGCACCTGAAGATCTCTGTTCTCGTCAGCTCCTGCAGTCTCGACTGCTCGGTGCAGGGCTCTCTCTGCTGATAGCAGGAGGTCTTCATGTGCTCCATCTCCTGTCTGCGCCTCTCTTCCAGTCGTTCCTTAACCTCGTCCTGCGGCTGCTGTACAGACGCTTCCTTCAGCTCTGTAAACACAACAACCATGTGATGAGAACTTGACCTGATCTCAGTCAGGAAGAGTTCATAATTCAGAATCTGCGTTGTGTGCATTTATCTCAATGCTATTTAAGGTTGGGTAGAAAATCACAGAGGGGCTGCCAATAGCAGACGGGCTTTGAAAGATCCCACCCCCCGCTGCTCTTTAAAGCCACCCCTCCTGAACAAACACATGAACAAATCCATAGTTTTACACTCACGTAATCTGGAGCGACATTTTATGGTCCAAAGAAATAAAGATGACTAAAGACAGTAAAATCAGCTTTTCTGATGCACTGATCAAACATGTGTGCACTGGAACATTGTAAAATCAAGCAGTTCTGCAGGCCAGTGACAAAGCGTACCTCTCCTGCTGACAGTGTTAAATAATACATCAAATATCAGACCTGTTTAACGTGAAACCCCACTGACCTGCAGGCTGACCTCTGATCTCCTGCTGCGCGCTCCTCAACTGCTCCTGCAAGTGCCGCAGCTCCACCGTGTGCGCTTCCTGCAGCTCCTGCTCTCGACTGCGCAGCTGCACCACCATCTGCGCAAGCAGACTCTCTCTAAGCAGCTCCAGTTGAGCGGCATGAATCTGTGACAAACTGATTCGCTGAGCCTCCAACTGCAGCCGACACTCATCCTGCAGACAGACAGACAGACAGATAGATAGACAGAGAAAGACAGACAGACAGACAGAACCAGGTCTCAAATCCCACTGAAAACACGAACATTCCCAAAACATGATCTAAAAAACTACCCAAACACTTACATGCATGTATTTGTCAGATGTTTTTATCCAAAGCGTCTAACAGTGAATTTCAGTTACATTTTACCATGACCTCACTAATCAACGCATTAAATCAGTGCTTTAAAACGACTCACTGAGTCTGTGTTCTTAAAACATCTGACCTCACAATCTTTATAAACTGAACAACAACGTGTCTTAATTTCACATCAGATCATTCAGATTAACAGTCAGACAGACGAGTTATGTGTCACACACACACACACACACGGTTTACAGGGACTCTCACAGACGTAATGATTTTTATACTGAGTGAAAAAAAAATGTATCCGCTAACCTCACAGAAAACTTTGTTTAGGAAACTTTAGGAAATGATACACAGATATTTACATGTTCAGAGGTCTCCATGTCCTGAATCACACATTGAGAGTCCCCATCATCCTTAGGATCGTCTGTTTTTACCTGCACACCCACACGCACATCCACACGCACACACACACACGCACGCACACACACGTGCACACCCACACGCACATCCACACACACACACGCACACGCACGCACACACACACACACGCACACACACGCACACACACGTGCACACCCACACGTGCACACCCACGCGCACACACATGCGCACACACACGGTTTAGCATTCAGTAGCTGAAGGTCAGTGACTATGTTTAAACGCACTACAAAAATGTTTTTAAAAATCTAAATTAGATATCATGAAAAAGATTTCTGAGAGCTATAGGCACAGGCATCTATAACAGCATCAATCTTTGGACGAGAAAAAAACATTCACATGAAAACAGATCATTACACACACGACTGAAAGAAACTGCATCATTTTCACAGCACTCACTTCATTCGTGTCACTTTATTCAACTACTGCCAGAATGACGCAGATAAAGTGAAATTTTCCACCTGTTGAATTGTCGCTGTATCATTTTAAACCGTTTTGGGACAGTTTTCATTCTACAGGTTTGTGTCAACTGTAGAAGACATCATAAAAAGAACAAGAGGATGTGCTTCTCCTTCATGCTGGACAATCGTGCAGCAGCCTGCAGGCACTTCACTTCCTCCCACAGGTTAACCTGCAGAACTGCATGTCCCTCAACATCTCAATGTCTCCTCACAAAGATTTACAACAATCTACAGATAAATGTCATCTGTCATCAACACACTTGCTGAAAATAAGCAGCTGCAGGCAGATACATTTTTAAACCGTTTCATCAGTCTGAACAGGAACATACTAGATTCATGGCATAACAACAGACAATATAAGCGCCGCTCACCTGATGCGGCCATCCATCGGGCTCCGCCAGCAGATTCTCACGCGCTGCTGCAGATGTTTGTGTGCATGAACGGAGCGCGTCTGCTGTAGTACTCAGAGGTTTCTCTCTCTCCCTCCCCTCCTGCGGCTGAGCTGCGGTCTGAGAGGAGGGGTCTCCGTGCATCCCCCCGCATGAGGCCAGCCGCTCCTCCACAGCTTGTTTCTCCTGCATTAAGACGCAGAGGCGCTTCTGATCACAGCCGCGCTCTCGTTCTGCGCTCAGCTGAGACAATTTCAGCGCCTCCAGCTCCTGTCTCAAAGATCTGATGTGCATGTGATGCGATTCTGTGGAGCACGACCCACTGGAAACACAACAGTCCTCAACACTGTGTGGCTGAGGCTCTAGCTTTTGGTTTCTCATGACAGTCTCATCTCTGTCTCTCTTCAGTTCCTCTTCAAGGCGTTTGACATCAGCCTCCAACAGCGTCACCTGAGTGACCGTTTCAGAGAGTCTCTGTGTCAAGGTCATCTTCTCTTTCTCAGACGTCTTCAGCTTCTCCATCAACTCAGTCACATCTTTTTCCACAAGTGGTTTCCCGTTCACCTCCTCATCCTCAGTTTTGCTCCTCAATGCACTCCCTTCAGGCTCCACATGGAGATCTCTAAGTTTAGTCTCATATTCCATCACTTCTTTGATCAAACGCTCTTCAAGCTGAACTTTTGTGTTCACTAGGCATGTGTACTCATCCTTCAGCTCCTGGTAGTTCACCTCAAAGTTTTTCTCTGCAAAAGAGAAAGTGTTTTTCTGCTTTTCTATTTCAGCTTGAAGGTCCTTTATTCTTGCATGCACTTGATTGTTTTCTGAAGAAAGACATTCTGTGTTCTGCAGAAGAATTTCTCGGTCCTCTTTCAAGTATGTCAGTTCCTCCCTCATGGCCGCGTTGGTCTCCTGTAATATTTTATTTTCAGACTCCAGCTCTCTTTTTTCCTTCTTCCAGTCTTCCTCTTTCACTCTTCTCACACTCTCTCTTTGTTTTAGATCTTTCACCTCTGTCTGCAATTCCTGCAACTGTATGTTAAGTTTTTCAGTATGCGAGCTCTCCATCCTCTGGTTCAAATCGATTTTAAGAGTTACAATCTCCTGAAGCAGCGCATCTCTCTCCGTGGCTAAACCTGACCTCTCGTTCTCAACAGATCTTAGCTTGTCCTCGAAATCCATCCGGAGGAGCTCCACAGCTTGCCGGTGTCTGATGGCCATCTCGTCTCGCAGGTTCTCTCCATTGAGCTGGCTTTCTCTCTGGAAGTCATTCCTCAGTCGCGACAACTCCTCCTCATGGCTGAAGAGCAGCTCCGTCCTCAAACGCTCCAGTTCCGCTTCCTGGGACTCCGCCATCCTGCCCAGCACGGCGTCTTTCTCTCGCTCCAGCATGTCAAGTTTGATCTTGTAGTTGGTGACCTCTGATTCATGCTTGGCCTCCAGGTCACTAGTGATCTTCTGTGCAGCATCTAGCTGTGCCTGCAGGTCACTAATTGCGTCACGCAGCAGTTGTGTTTCCATCTGGCTGTTATCAGGACTCTTGGATCTCATTTTCACTTCTGTTCTCAGCGACTGCAGCTCCTGCTGCAAATGTTCAATTTGTTTGGTGCTCTCCTGCATCAGTTCCTGCTCTGCCTTGTCTCGCTTTGCCTGCGACTCCTGCAGCTTTTGCTGCAGCTTAATGACCTTCGCATTTAGAACATTGACTTCTCCTGTACTATCAGAGAGCTGACCTTTGCATCTCTCCAACTCTGAGCAATGCTGCAGGAACACCTTCTGCGTCTCTGCTGAATGCTGCTCCTGAATGCGGTCCACATCCATCACATGTTGGACCCGAAGTTCCTCCTTCATCTGCACAATCTGCTGTCCGTACATTTCATCAAGTTCGGCACGTAGCTGATCCATCCTGCGTGTCCAATCTTCTTCTACTATCTGGATGGTCTTACTCTCTGATTGGCTGCCCTGGTGGCAGCGTTGCTGCAGGTCCTCTACAGTTTTCATGAGCTGTAATATTTCTGTGGATGACATTTGCTCTTTCTGCCTGGAGACAGACAGCTCCCTCTCACAGTTCTCCAGCTCTTGTGTCTTGGCAGCCAGATGTTTGTTAACATCCTTCAGTTGTTGTGTGGAAGTTAGCAGCTGATCCTGGAGTTGAGCTTCTGTCTGCAGGTGCTCAGAGATCAGACGCTGTTGCTCCACATTCAGCAGGTCTTTCTCCCTTAAACTCTGAGCAGATGATTCTTCAGCTTGTGTTTGGACCTGAAGAGAAAAACATGACATGTCTTCATTTGTGGCAGAATGCTCGTTTTTGGCTAAACACTGGATAAAACTCCTAAGATTGGCTAAAGAATAAACAAACCAAATCTGAACAGAAGTAGAGATACATATAACCTCAAGGAAAAAACACCAATTAATTCCAAATCATGCTGCTTTCTAATGTCCAGATTCTGCTCCAGAATCTGCAACTACAACACAAAATAATGCAATGATTCAGAAATGAGATGTTTAGGGAGTCTGAGAGTGGTTTGGTCTAAGAGGTTTTAACATGGCAGCCCACACGAGGCATGGACCAACCTATATATACAGTTTTTCACTTTACAAACAATACAGTTTGAGATTTAAAAAGTAGCTAAACAAGCTGTCTGTTGTGTTTTTAGGACAGCCATTGATAAGCATTTAGTCACATCTGTCAAACATTATCACAAACTACAGGGTGAACACACTGAAATCACCTTCTCAGCTTCGCTTAGTCTCTCCTGAAGGTGTGAAATCAATGAAAGATGTTCCTGTGTCTTCTCCTGGTGACCGCTGACCTGTGCAATGGTCTCCTCCAGCTGGTTCTGGTACAGTGATATTTGCTGACGGGCCTGTAGGAGATCTGCTGCTGTGGAGCTGATGTTGGAGCTCCTCAGGATCTCACCAGCCTGTAGCTGCAGGAAGATTGTGACCAAACACTCTGGTTAACCAAAACTTCTCCCAATAGAGTTACTGATGAACATTTACCAATGCAGAAAGAGCCAAACTGTTTTGTCATCCAGGAACTTACAGTTTATGCAACTAAACATAAATTCAATATACAGTTAAAATAGAGCATAACTCACAAACGGGAGACAAAATTATTGCAATGATATCAATATTCTTTATCTAATTGATAAATCTTGGATCAGGACACCTGGCCTGATACCTGCTGGAACTGGATCTGGAGTTTTTGGCTCTGATCCGTCAGCTCCAGAAACTCTCTCATCACCTCCTCCTTCTCGGCTCGCGCCTGCTGCAGATTAGCGGTCAGCTGCGTTATGATTTCATCTCTCTGCTGCAGCGCTTCCTGCAGCTGCAGACACAGACAGACAGCACAGGTGTGGTTCTGAAGGTTACACGAAGAGATCTCTGCAGACTAATCAGGGTTGGGTCACATCAGGGGCGCGTGTGGGCTCAGCATCACCCACTCACTGACTGTGACTCAGAAACTCTTTAAATCAAGCACAGGTACCTGCTGCACTCCATCTGATCCAAACGCAGCCCTGATCTCCTCCAGCTCTCTGCTCAGCTCCTCCACAGCCATGTTTTTGGCAGCTAACTCATCTTGCATGATCTGGATGGGACTCTGAGGGTCGCCACTCTGGAGGTCTGACTCCATGTTCGACTCAGACTGTTGTGACTGTTCGTCCTGAGAAAGAGACAGAGTTAGAACCAGATCTGATTCGAGCTCGGTCTAACCCTTTTCCACTGAACTGCTGCTGGTGCCGGACTCTCTGAACATAGCAAAAAGTGATTTGTCAGGTATGGTATGCTCCAGAGATGGTATGGTATAGTATAGTAACAAATACCTGAAACCTGAAGTTGTGGACACACACCCAGGGCAGTGGGCAGCACCGCACCACCCAGAAAGCAATCTGGGCTTAGGTGTCCTGCTCAAGAGAACTCAATGTGGCAGTGGAATCAAACCACAACCTTCTGAACACCCATCAGACTCTCTGTCCATGGCATAACTGCCCTCAGATATAACTGACTGTGTTAACACACATTGCCAAGTTCATCACTCTTATCTTAATTTTTGAAGAAATAAGCTTTTCTGAAGAACTATGTACAATGTACACACATAAAAGTGTAAATATAACCAATTTAGACAGAAAAGCAAAGCGAAATTAACTGTTATCAACTAAATGCAACCGGCTGTACTGCGTTTGAAAACAGAGGTTGAAGTGGAGATAATCGTTCTGGCCCAAGACCATCTTTTTAGTAGAAACATGGAACGCGATCCAGCACCAGCGCTGTGGAAAAGTTAAACCTGACCTCCATCCTGTTTCTCTCTGCAGCTCTTATATAAGCACCTCCTATGTCCTGCACACGACTCCCCAACACCAACACAACATCCACCCAAACACACTGAGAGCAGCTCTGAGCGAGCGCTGCTCCAGTCAGCTGAGCCTCACAGATGCAGGTACAGAGAAGAAACCAGGAGGTTAGTGCATGAGAAGAATCTGCTCTCCCACAGGTCAGAGACAAAGAGACAGAAATGCAGGAGGCATTACTATAGTACTATACCCCCATCACAGATGCCAGCTCCATCTCTGTCCTCTCCCAGAAACCATTGACCTGTCAGTTCACAACATCATGGATGAAACACTGTTATGACAACTGCAAAAATCCCTTTCACAGGAAATACAAATCTCACAATATAATACCAGGTTAAACAAGAAGAATAAATATACACGGATGTACATAAATAACACGTCATATATTCAGAGATTCATTAAATATCTTCATTTGGTTTTGAATTAAGCTGTAGTCAGACATTTAGCTGAAACAAACACCATCAGTTCCTGGAGGGAAACAGGTGTACAGCACATGTGTGTTTCACTGCCTGGCAACCAGCAGGTCACATGATACAGCCAGCTGAAAACACTGCACAATAAACCACACACACACACACACACACACACACACAGTTACATCATTAACCGAGCCGTGAATGAAACACTCAGACCACTGACTCACTGAAACTTCACAACACAACACAATCCTCACTCGACTACCAGACACGCACACAGTTCCTGAAGATCTGCTTACCTCTGAGGAACAATCTTCAGCCGTGGTGGAGATCTCACTCTCGTGCTGAAAAAGAACACAAATCAGGTCACGGTTTAATTTCTGCATTGTTCCACTTTCTGTGTCTTCAGTGTTAGTGGGACATTAATCAGCACTGACATGGTTTTCTCCTGAAGTGGAACGCTGGAAATGAAACAGCACAACAGCTGATGACACGACGTAAAGGCCTGACCTACATCAGAGCTCTGAAGATGCAGTGCTGCTTTATTATAACAATAAACAATGAACACAAGTGAACACACACACACCACATGCAGGACCGATGTCTGTGCAGAGTTAGCACAGTCACACAGCTGTGCCACAGCAACACTTGCCAGCCTTGTTTCCATAGCAACAGCAGCAGCAGCAGCAGCAGTGGAAAGTTACAGTCTCACCTTAGATTTACTCGTAATTTAAACGCAAACGGGCTCAAATATGTCTCACATCATGTTTTATCTTTGCACTGACAAGAAGACACATGACAGCTGTGATGACATCAGTTTTGCGTTTGTTAATAATCTTTATTATTCTGGTTTTAGCGGTCTAAGACCTCCAGACGGTCTGATCTTTCATCTCCAGCACTCACCTCTATGGTGTACGTCTGGTCATGGGTGACAGATGAGAGGGTCTGATCTCCATCACCTCTCCTCTGCTCCTCCATCTCTGATTCAGCCTTCTTCTTCTTCTTCTTCTGTTTCTTCTGTCCATCAGACTGAGCTTTTCTCTGACGGTACTCAGCCAGCTGCAAACACACACACACAGTCACACACACAGTCACACACACAGTCACACACACAGTCACACACACAGTCACAAGACTTCCAAATGTTTCTAGATATTCTGATTACAGTTTTAGCCACAATCATTCAGCGTACAGTGAAGACAGTCTAGTAATGTGATTATAAAGACGATGTGTCGTGTGTGTGCTGGAACAGGTGTGCTGTTCATTCCTCACCACATTAGGTTTAAATAAACGTGAAACCATTTATTAATGCTCTCATCAGTGTGTTTGATTCATCACACCATCACTTATGTAAGTGCATGAGGACACATTACCTACCACCATTATTTAAAGATCTGATCGATCAATCATTATTACCCGTGTTATATTGGGTCACATTGAAAACATCAAATGGGTTGCAGAAACAGTTTCAAGTTAATCCACACATTACAGCAAAAAACAACTCAGAACATGATCACACACACGTGTGATGTCACAAACCAGCAGCAGGGAAAGAACAACAGCAGTCCATTCTTAAAGTGTGTGTGCAGTCCACCAACTCAAAACGACACACTTTTACCTTATTTTTTATTAGTAAATGAGGGCAACAGCTGATGTTTGTGAATGTCTGAGACCAGCCCTGTATACATATTTTACACTGTAACCAATAAAGCGTACAGTAAGATTCAAACCCTCTTCACTTTGATCAGTTTTGTTATGTTGCAGCCCGATACTACAATCATTTAATTTAGATTTTGCAACAACACTAGAAATAAATCTCAGGTGCCTCTCATTTCTGCACTAGATGTTTCTACACATGTACTAAATTGGACAATGATTGGACATGATTTGAAAAGGCACACATCTCTATAAAAGGCCTCAAAGCTGACAATGTATCTCAGAGCAAAGAAACTGATCAGAGTCCAGCACCTGCCTCCAGCGTGAGTTTGGAGACACTCACCGCAGCCACCGATTAATCAGACAGGAGATAAACAGAGCTGAATGCTAAAAACAAATCACTAAATAAGACCAAACCACTTTTTTCCTCATCACTTCAGAAGACATGTATTAATCCACTGGAGTCATCTAGGTCACTTTAAAACTACTTTAGATAAAGATACTTTAAAACGCTGAACCCTGATCAGGGTCACTATAAAGCTAGATGCTAGATGCTGAACATAACTCTGATTGTGTTCAGTTGATGAAAGGAAATCTGAAAAACATGGCATGAGGATGATTCTTTCTTTGGGACACCTCAGTATCAGAGCTGAGGCCAGCAACAGGCAGCCTAACAACAGATACTAGATGATCAGATGAAGAGTGTGTTCATTACAGTCATGATCATGAGTGTGTAGGAGGTCTTTCATTGCAATATCTCTTGAGTGATACAGACTGTGTTTATTGGACAAACCAATTATCTGAGGAGCCTGTTGATGAGATTACCAGAGGAGTGTGTGTGTGTGTGTGTGTGTTTTGTGTGCACCTCTTGTTAACTAATGCTTTCAGCCTGCAATCACAGCACACACAGAAATGAGAACCAATTAAATGAGCCCTTCAGATCTTTTGAATGCACAAAACACTTTCATTGCATGCTGGGGTGGAACAATCGATTATAAATAATGGAACAGAGCAGAATTAAAACAGGAAGTGGTCCGAGGGTCTGTGTTAGTGTACACGAGTTCAGCTCTCTTAGTGTGTTTCACCATTTGATCTGTATATGAACACTTGAGCCACACTGAAACATCAGTTAACACACTGAAAAGAAATACAGTAAATACAGAACAAGCAGAGAGTTTCATAAGGGACAAAATTTAAACCTTTCACTTCATCTGAAAATGTTGTCCTTTTATCACAAATAGATACAAACACCCACGCATGCACACTTCTACTGTGCACTGAAATCATGTAAAGTACATACTTCATTAAGTATTCACACAGTAAAGCCAGTATTAGCACACAATGCCCTTTTCCGACAACTGAAAAACATCCAAGTGTCACAAACTTCAAAGGGATTGTGGGTAAATCATATATCAAAATACATACTATGTACTATGTTTACTGTAATCTCTCTCTGCTGAGGATGTGTAACAGCCTGTTTTGAAAGGACAGAAGACGCAGTGACTCAGCAGGTGTGTTTGTGAGAGAGGGAAGCGCTTGCTAATGGCCCTGGCAGGAAGACAGAGCGCATGCTGACAGCTGCTCTGAGCACTGTAACAAAACAAACAGCAGATCTGAGGCAGTGCAGGAGGTAAAGCGAGGCTGTGAGGATGAGCGGAGGTGCAGAACACAGGTCAGGGGTCACAGGTCTCCTGCTGATTGAGAGCAAGCAACTGTTTCTTCAGTAGACTGTGTGAAAGCTACCGGTGCACATGTCATTTATCTGTGCTGTGCAAACAACCAACGAGTGAACAAAAGAGACACAGACTTCTCAAGACTTCTCAGTTCAGAGTTCTTCAGCGTTCACGATTCTCAATCAGGGTTCAGTACTTTTGCTGTCTTCTGGCTTGTTTCACCAAACATTCCTGTCAGACATTCATCTAGCTGGCAGACGCAAATGAATTCAAGGTATACGTTTTTATCAGTACTTGTGTTCCCTGGGATCGAACCCACAACCTTTGCGCTGCTAACGCAATGCTCTACCAGTTGAGATACAGGAGCACCACATTCGACATCTAATCTATAATAAAGGATTTTTGATAAACAACAAACAGCAATATAACGCTGATCATTGTGCTAAAACACACTGAGCAATCACAAAAACCCTGACAGATACCTAAGCTGCTTCAGTCTCAGAGTAGAGGAGAGTGATGCACAATTTAAGAATTATTACTTCAAGTTAAAACTGAAAATTCTGCATCACTTCCTTCTTCAGCGGGTTCTGACATATCAGTTACACTTCATTCCCACATACCTCCACACATGCAGAGCCACATCAAATGAATGTCTGTCCACACAACACAACACACCTGAAGTCACGTGAGGTGCTGCTGTTTGAAAGAGACCATCATCATTTACATTTGGACTGCAGTTGATATTTGTGCCTGGCAGCTTTCAGCGTGTCATCTCACACAGGTCTCTACATATGAACACATTCTTTTGCCCTGACCTGAAAATCCAGTTTCACAAGATCATCCACATGTCCAGAGTCAGAAGCAGAAACATGTCTTTACTCTGTGCAGAACTACAGCCGCGATCTCATCGCATCATTGTAGGAGCTCCTCGCTGAGGCTCCTGGTTTTCCTTTGTGTCACCCACTGGCATTATTTAACTGCAGATTACTAGCATTATGAATCAGGGGACTCTCGGGTAACTGTACTATTCTGACAGAAAGATAAATATGGAGTCACTGTAGGTAAATCTCAGATAAGCTTCATACTCTAAAGAGGTAAATCGGCCAGGTTACATTCTATGGTGAACAAGCGTCATGTTCTAAGATAAACCTCAGCAACGAGGTAATGTTAAGGTACGTTATTTGAGGTAAATCTCAGATCCGTTTATATTCTGAGGTAAATCGGGGTAAATCTCACCTTGGCTTTGCCGGCCTGTACTTTCTTCTGTCGCTCTTCGTCTTCCATCATCTTGTCGCTTCCTGCGGTTTAAACAGACAAACATCTGACACTAAATGTGGACGCCTTCCATGAGCGCTCGGTTCGGTTCGGTTCAGAAGTAAAGCTGAGGAATTTCCTCCACCGTTTATTCGGGATTTGCTGTCACAGTGAACGCCATGTTTCTCCACGTAAACGCGCGAGCCTCGCTGCGCGCTGACGTCATGACGCGCGTGACGCACTGCGAACCGTGAACAGTGCGTGGCGCAGTATTGCGCTGCGCTTAACTGGTCAAACGCTGTGCGCAAGCAGATGAGGAGATAACTCGCTCATGTCAAAACATGTCATTCTTTTTGCAAACGACAGGTAAATTAAAGTCTTTTCAAACATTCATTGTAGCCATTAACAGTCAGACAGTAACATCTGACCTGTAGCAGGCAGTGCAGAGAGTGGCCACACATTCACTGTTCATGAGAGATGACCCTAACCCTAACCCTACCTGCAGCTGTAGGTGAGTGAGCTCTATTCCTGCGGATGACAGGCGCAGAACAACTGATGGTCTGACAGATCTTGAATTCCACCCATCTTCCTTTAGACATCCTTTCCTCTCCTCTGCAGAACTGAGCTACAGGCCCACCTGTGGACTCTGCTGTTTGGTTCTGATGTTGTGCTTCAGGAACCCTGACGTCTTGACCTGTGCATTATTTATGGAGACCAGCCCAGTGTCAGGTTCACCCGAGAGAGAGAATCTAGTTAACACAACAGAATACAGGTCTATATTCTGAAGCCTGTTTAGATGGTTTTTTCATACCTTTACAATATGGGCCTTTTTGTAATTTACCTTGTAATTTAGTACATTTGTACATTAAGTACATTTGTTAAAAAAGAAGGACCAGTTTTACACAAAAGTAATCATGTTATGATTTTAACCCTGAATCAAATTATTTAGTTGGTTTTGTGTGACTCGACTGTCCAATAGAATTGATCTTTGTTAACTGTCCATTCATTAATCTTGTTTAATTAACATTAAGTCATTTAGTCAATAGTGTATCTGTTAATATTAAATAATATGATAAGTAACATTTAGTTTTATACTGGTCCTTTTTCAAAGTTAAGTTCAAGATCCTATTAAAGGGTATCTCACACTTAATCTTGTGTGTAATATTACAACTGGTGGAAAGCAACCTCACTTACATTCCTCACGTCTTCTTTGTAACACAGCATGTTGTAAAACTCTCTGTCAATTGATTTGTATTATAGAACTATTTGTTTACCGCACTATTACATTTACATTACAGTCCATTTACTGTTTTAGTTCTTCCTGAGCCTCCATAAGCGTGTTGCCAACCCTGAACACATGCTGGGACATAAGATTACTCCTGAAACCATAGAGGAGACAAATGTGAGATTAATATGAGTCGTAGAAAACTGTAGCACTCCGCTTTCTGTTTAGTCTCATTGCTGTCTAAGAATAACAACTGCGATCATGAAGATCTTCGTGGTCATTTTGAGTCTTTCCTGCTAGTGTGAGAACAAACTCTTCGACTGACTACAGAATGAAACAGCTGAGAAAACATGGGCCTGTGTCCCAGATGAAGACTTTCAGCTGAGTGACTTCACTCGCTGAAGCGGATGTTAATAATTTAACAGGCCCGAGTTTCTGAAACATTCATGAGACCGAGCCGGAGCCCATGCGAGGGGTGGTCACCACTGACCGGCTCCGGTGTTTCAGACACCAGAACGACCTCGGTGATGAGATCGTTGTTCCGTTAAGCAGGTGTTTTGTGCTGCTGTATCACGTACTGATAAAATGTTGTCTGATAAAGTGTCTTTGGATAACGCTTATGTTGGCTTAGTTCTGCCTATAAGATCACAGAAAGATCTTAAGTCGCGCCGCGCGGTGACGCTGAAGCGGAACCCGAGCAGGTTGTTTGTTTGCACCCGGACGCGTTACGGTGTCGCGCGGCTGCGTTCTGCACGTGCGGCTGCTGGTGAGTGTCGATCGGTCTCAGAACTGCTGCGTTATTAGTATTTACATCAAGAGGTCCGTTATAATGGCAGTGAGGGTTTCCTGTAGCAAACTGTCCTGTTTGGTTTTATCGTCAATTTAAACATTAACCAAACTATTTTTGTACCGCAATCGTATGTAAACTGCCTCTATTTTGATTGGCTGACCTCTGGACTGGCGTTGTTTACACTGGGTACAGATGTTAATAAGATCATAGGCCTGGTGTAATCGATGTTTGTGTGGTTTCTGACCAGAGATCCAGCATACTGTGTCTATATCCAGTGATCGATCCCGCAGAATGGATGCAGCTGGGAGAGGAGCCGCTTCTATTAAAGAACAGTAAGTGAGTTTAAACCTCGTCTCCGTGTGAAGCAAGCAGACGTCTGCTCACGTGTGTGACCTGCACAGGTTCCTCACCACTAAAGACAAGTTCCACGAGTTTCTGGAATTGGGCTGGTCAGGTCGGAAGGCGGATGAACCTCACAAAGATGCAGGGGAACCACCAGAAGAACCTGAGAAGAAGAGAATGAGGGTGGACACTGATGGAGACACACCAGACAAGAAGAAAATGAGAGGACAGAATAAATCCAGACCTCACATGAAACCTCAGAGTTACGAGGACAGAAGACTGTGTCCATCAATCGTTCAGGTATTTTACACAAACACAGTTAAATGTATCGATGCCTGTTGATTGATGAGAAAGTTGTTAAACTACAATTCAGATTTTGTTCCTGCAAATTAAACATGACCGCAAATGTGTTGTATAAACCTCCTGTGTGTGTTCAATGTTTGTGATGTCTGTCTGTTTCCTTCAGGAGAGAGAAGCTAAATGTTTCTATGGTGTTAAATGTCACTTCATTCATGATGTGTCAGAGTATATGTCCACTAAAGCTGAGGATCTGGACGATCAGTGCTACCTGTATAACACCTTTGGCAAGTGCCAATACGGCATCACCTGCAGGTTCGCTAAAGCTCATATAAGCCCTGATCTGAAAAATCTAGTCAATGAAGACCTGTACAAAGACTTTGCTGACAAAGAGACCGTCAGAAACAATCTGGACAAAGAACTGCAGAAACGGCTGAGGAAGAAACAGGTGCCTTTCAAGGGCACAGAGGCATATCTGAAAAGCCTCAGCAGAGAGAAGAAAGCAGAGAAGAAGAGCAGAGATGAGTGTCCTGCTGCTGAAGAACAACAGCACAGCAGTACAGGAGACGCTGAAGAAACGCAGGTGAGAAACATCTTCACAGTGTCTGCAGACTCGCATTCAGCTCTGATCTAATCTCACACACCAGTCAGAAAATCTCGTACTTCATTCCTTTAAAATCCTGCTTTACCAGGAAATGATGTTAATGAAGTCAAATGAGTTACAAACACCCACTAATACTAAGCAAACTTTGAGGGTTGTGAGATTTATTGATAGGGAAGATAGAAATATTTGCGTCAATGCTTGGGTTGTGAAATAGTAAGGACAGCTGAGAAGATCCTGGGTGTCCCTCTTCTTTCCATTACAGACATTCACACCTCACACTATATCTGCAAAACCACCAGCATTGTGGATCACCACATGCACCCCTCACACACACTCTTTACCCTCCTGCCGTCTGTAAATGGTATCGAAGCATTCAGGCCCTCAAGACCAGACAATAGTTTGTGCAATAGTTTCTTCCCCCATGCCATCAGACTCCTCAATACTCAGTAACTGGACTGAAGAAACACCACACACACAACTGTCTCTGCAATGTATGTGCTGCTACAATGCTTGTATTATACTGTACATATGGTGCTACTCTTATGTTTATGTCCCAGAAGTCACTGTCCTGTCTTGTGCTGTCTGTTTGCACTTTATGTATAAATGATGGAGTCCTTGGTCCTGAAGAAACATTGTTTTGTTTCACTATGTACTTGTATATGGCTGAAACTCCACTGGAACTTGATGTGTTTGGACTTTGAGGTCACTCCTCTGAAAACCATTGGGCCAGTAACTGATGCTGATATCATCAAGCTGCGACCATGTGAGAAGAAACAGGTATGTGAGCAGTTTTCTCTCTGAAGTGTGTCATTTCTGTTTACAAATCATTCATTTCTAAATGCATGATTTAACGACCAAATGAAACACTTCCCTGATCTCAGGTGGATTTCAGAGACAAACTGTATCTGGCGCCACTGACCACGGTAATTATCACAGCTGTCTGTCCCTTCTGGACTGAGTTTTCTGGTTGTTGGAGCTCAACTGAAACGTGTCACTGCTTCTGTCGTTTTGTGTGCCAGTGTGGGAATCTGCCCTTCCGGCGTGTGTGCAAGCGCTTTGGAGCCGACATCACCTGTGGAGAAATGGCCATGTGCACTAACCTTCTGCAGGGTCAGATGTCTGAGTGGGCTCTTCTGAAGAGACATCAGAGTGAAGATCTGTTTGGGGTTCAGGTACATCACACACACACAGTATTCATGTTTTGAACAGATACTTTTTTATGAAGCAACTGTATATTCATGAATGAATGAATGAATGCCACATAATTACTGTCATTAAGAGATGGAAACTTCTGTCAGCTGTTGTCGTTCTCAGACTCTAATGGTGGCATGTTTGGTTTGTTGCAGTTGGAAGGTTGTTTTCCAGACACCATGACCAGATGTGCTGAGCTGCTCAATCAGAGCATTGATGTGGATTTTGTGGACATAAACTCTGGCTGCCCCATTGATCTCGTGTACAAGAAGGTAAATCCAGTAACAGACTTGGTTCTCTTCTATTATTTGAGCTGAATTTAAATCTACTCTACATGAAAACTTGAGGATATGCTTATTTCTGTATAATTTTGGTTTCTTCAGGGTGGAGGGTGTGGCTTGATGACACGCACAAACAAATTTGAACAAATCGTGAGGGGAATGAATTCAGTAAGTGTTACCTGTGTGTGAACTGATCTTACACAACATGATTGTGTAAGACGTTTCAGAAAGACCTTCATCACGCTGATGTTATTAACGGTTTTCCCCAGCTGTAATGTTTGATGTTCTTCTGCAGGTGTTGGATGTTCCTCTGACTGTGAAGATCCGTACAGGAGTTCATCAGAACTCCAATATTGCACACAAGCTGATCCCAGAACTGAAGCAATGGGGCGTCTCTTTGATTACGGTACGATGGGTCCTGCAGATGGAATGTTAGTGTGCAGTCAGTTGAAGGAGGAATAGAAATAATCATTATTTACCCAGACATGTCCTTCCAGACTCCTGTGATGTTGTTCAGCAGAACATCAGCTGTTACCACTGTTTTCTATGCAATGAAATGGGTTCCAAACATTAAAAGAAAACTATTACAAAAGTAACCAAGCAACAGTCCAGTGCGCAACAACACCATGCATTTCAGCAGTTTGTTTGAGTTGCTGCTGTAATGCAGGAAACACTGTTATGTGACCGTTTATCATTGGATGTTTTTAAGTGTAATCCTGTTGCTCTCTTTAAAGCTACACGGCAGATCTCGTGAACAGCGCTACACAAAGCTTGCTGACTGGGAATATATCGACACCTGCTCCAAACTCGCTGCTCCTCTGCCACTGTTTGGTAAATACACTGAGTCTAAGTCATCGTGTTCCTGACGGCTCAGCATTGATTTCTCATAACTCAAGAAACACTGGCAATGTAGTTCTGAGCACAGTGTACAGTAATCCAAAAACAACAGTGCCTGGTGCTGATGAACTGAATCTGTTTGTCTCTCAGGAAATGGGGATATTTTGTCTTATGAAGATGCAATGAAGGCCAGAGAAACGGCTGTTTCTGGAGTTATGGTGGCCAGGTGACTGGAGCTACTGGGAATCAGTTGATTAATATTTGCTTTGTTTGAATTCATGAATGAATGAATTGGATTGGTGAATTCTGCTTTTTGACCTGTAGGGGGGCTCTGATCAAGCCGTGGCTGTTCACAGAGATTAAGGAGAGGAGACACTGGGACATTTCCTCCAGCGAGCGTCTTGACATCCTCCGTGACTTCACCAACTTTGGCCTTGAGCACTGGGGCTCTGACACACAGGGCGTAGAAAAGACTCGCAGCTTCCTGCTGGAGTGGCTCTCCTTCCTGTGCAGGTGAGATGCTTCTGTATGTACGCTACCTAAATACAAAACACGTATGAGCAGAAATGCCTTCTTTCTGGTAAAGGCTAATACTGTAAAACTTTCACTTATACAGCCAGAATAATTTAACATGCAGACTGTTATGTGGATAATGCTGTATTTTTGTTTAACTGCAGGTACATACCAGTGGCTTTGTTGGAGCGATTGCCGCAGAAGATAAACGAGCGTCCTCCATTCTACATGGGCAGAGACTATATGGAGTCTCTGATGGCCAGTCAACATGTGGGTGACTGGATCAAAATCAGGTGAACAACTGATCACAGATCTCAGAACTGAATTTTTATTGCACTGAATAATGTATGAGTTTAATAATTGACTCTTCATGTAAAGTTTACACCTTTTTTTGTTTTCGTCTCTGCAGTGAAATGATGCTGGGTCCAGTTCCCAAAAACTTCAGCTTCTTGCCCAAACACAAAGCAAACGCGTATTAATGAAGCCAATCTTGTTTTTTTATTTATCTAGTTGTTGTTGTATTTTAATGGTTATTCCACAAGTAAATGTCAACACTGGTTTCTGTTAAAGGTACATTTATTTTAAATGTATTAAAGACAATCATTTGAAGATTGTGTGTGTGTGTGTGTTTGTTTTCTGAACAACTGACCAATAGAATAAAACTCAACCGCACTCTCATCTACAGCAGGTCTTGACTGAAACACTAGCAGTAGCCATAAAATCTGTGTGTTAAACAGAAAGCAACACAAAGATCAGAAGAGGTGATGGATTGTTCTGTTTAAAAAATGACTAGACTAGCTCTGCCCCTCACAGCATCATTTTCATTAAGTAAATGACACAAGACTGATGTGTTGTGCTGCAGATGTAGCCGGTGGCTAGTGAGTGTGCACTGCAGAGGGCTTACTGTGCATCTGAGTCCACCTCGTCTCCCTACAGTCACGCCTTCATCCTTCTCTCAATAAAAGTGGCAAAAGAGAATCTTTATATTGCATTAGGTTCAGTTCTGTTGTAACATTCAATTAGAACCAGAAGCTTAACACCTTGTTTTAACTGGAGTCAGTAACTATATTTGGATAGGCATACTAGCATCCTAGCTACTCTCAGTATCTCTGCAGTATGTATACTTTGTGCATGTATGCTGTATTCAGTATGTACGGAGTAGCTGGACATGTTATATTTGGCAACATGTACAGTGTAAGACCAACATGCTATGTAGCACAATGCAATGGGTTTAACTTTACCTGGGCATCAGACCAATCAAAATGGAAGATAACCATTTTAGTTCCACTGAAATGACCATGAAATGAGTTAACGAAGTGATGTAGCCATTACACCACATCACTTTGCATACAGTAGTACAGATTATATAAGTATACCACTCCAAACATAGCCCCAGTTGTTGTGTTTCCTCTAACCGTGCGGTGTGGTTTGTGGGGTCTCAGGGCTGATGGGGGCAGCAGAGGGCAGGTGTAGTGTTTTGAGCAGCATGTTTGCAGGTTTGGTCGGTGTCTGTGGTTTCAGGGACGCAGTACGTCTGATGATGGCCGTCTGCTGTAGGTGAGGAGGTTCACTGAAACTGTGCTGTCGGGTGAGACATGAATCGCTTACCATCAGCCCTCTGTGGTTCTCAGAGATGCTACCGTCGTGTGCCGACGAGCGCTTCGTCACCGGGGGTTTCTGCTGAAAACTGTGCTGTCGGCCCGTGGTGATCCCATTGCCTTTAATGAGGCTGTGGCGCTGCAAAGGGAAGCGGGGCGCTGGCTCTCTGCTACTGCCCTGCTGCTCAGGAAGTGTCTGCAGTGAAATCTGCTGGAGCTCCGTGGATTGGGCTGTGCCAGCAGCTGTTTTTTGATGGAGGGTTAAGCAGCTATAATATGATGTTGACCGCATTAGGGGCACCTGCATCGCGCATTTACATGACTCCACTACAACGTCCTCTGGCAACAGGGGTGAGCACATAATGCTGGTGTCAGGGCCCCCTGTTCTGTCTTCACCCTCCTCCTGTTTGAACTGGTTGGCACTGGATGATCTGTGCTGAGCAGGAAGTGTCCGGTTTATAGAGAAACTTTGCGTTACAGGAAACTCCCATTGGCTGTTGAAGACCTTTACACTCTTGATTGGCAACTCTGGAGTTGAATCAGGGGTGAGCAGGGAGGAGCCCAGCTCTTCCCCGATAGGCTGTCCAGACCTTGTGCATGATTTGAGGGGCTGTTTTCTGCACGATGGGGCAGAGCTGTAGATGTGGGAAGATGTAAAGTCACTCCTGTCTGGTTTAGTGTCCAAAAGGCGGTTGAGTTTGGCAAGGCTGGTGAGTGAGTGTGAAAGCATTCGGTTAGATCTCTGACTGCAGATGCACGACACCAGCAAACCCGCCACACATGCGCCCAGCACAAACGCTGCCAACACACACACGCCCAGCAGAGTGAAGTGAAAACTGCTGGTCAGACTCTCAGCGCTGGGAAACATCCTCACACCTACAGAGAGACAGGAAGTTGAATTATTCCTCCAGAATAGTTGAGGGCACTTTAAGCACACACAATAAAATGCACATGAATACATGAGAACACAGGCTGATGAACTTCACCATATACTAGAGACACATTTTTATACAAAACTCAAAAAAACCTTCTAATGGGGTAAAAATTGGGGTAAAATGCAGAAAGTTTTCTGTTAGGGTTAGAGTTAGGACTGGTTTATAATGTTTATAACTAGCTGTGTATAGAAGTCTATGGCATTTCCCTGTTTAGATAGAAAAGTAAAGGTGCGTGTCTGTTTGTGTCTGACCATCCACAGCTGAGATCTGATCATTTCCTGCTGCTGACATCAGACCTAAACAAACACAAGCAGTTTATACAAGCACAATGTGTTGACGCAAAGCGCTTCACTTAAACGTAATTGTCATCAGAGCAAATGATCTCAACATTTTTTGTTTACTCAACTTACATGTGTCCAATAACTGTGACTGGTCACCATCAATGTCCTGCTCAAAACCTGCCCTGAACATAATCGTAAACAGTTTGAATCTGGGTTTTTACTGTGAACTCACATCACTGATTGAATGTGGCAGGAAGTGATGTCATTCTTACTTAAATCCAGGGGCCACATCAGCACAGTGTCCCGTGCGCAGCCAGATGCAGTATGGGTCACGTGTGGAGATACAGCGACTGAAACAAACACGCATATCTAACGACTCAGTCCTCTCATTAAGGGTTTGTGTGTATTCGTGGGTGTGTGTACGTTAATCTATTGTGAGGGTCAAATGTTCTTAATAACATACTGAAATCTCATGACAACCAACATGTAGACACTTTACTGGTCCTCACTACAGAAGGTGTAATGTTGTGTGTGTGTGTGTATCACCTCTTGCAGGTGGTGTGTTGGGTGCAGCGGCTCAAAGGAATTCTGGTAATACAGCTTGAAAATGCCACAAACAAGGAATGATGCTCCTTATCCAGCTCCAAAGCCAACACCCTGCGCTCCCCCTCACACCTGCAACACGAAGATCTCTCGTGTCTGATACAGACTGATGTCACCAAACACACACCTCAGGTCATCAGACATCACTGTATATGTTACTGATCTAATAGCTGAGTACCTGACTCAACGTTAGGACACTTACTGTTTGGGACTGAACACCTCAATGTCCTCCAGCAGTCTGGAGCTGTTGGGCTGAGTGCTAGTCAGAACCTTTAGAACCCGTCCATCTTCAGAGCCCAGAAACATAACGGAACGGTTCATATGAGGCCCAGCAGCTGTGTCTACAACAATCCCAGTCAGTTTATACCTACACAGTAAAAACACAATTCACATCCACTCACATTATAATCAGTAAAGTGTGTAGACTGATTAATTTAAAGCGGTCATATGGTGCCTTTTCCTGTTTTTTACTGTTATGCAGCTGTTTTTGTATGTACAAGATCTGCACACAACCAGATTAATATCATCTGAAAACACTCCAGCCCACTCCTCCCTGGGTTCTTACATCACAAATTTAGAAATCAACACGTTTTAGGAAGGAGCTACAACAACACTTAAACCCAATACACAAAATAATGATCTTTAAAAAATAGCATGTTAAAAATACCATATGACCTCTTAAAATAACTTCTAGCCCTTACATCAAAGTGACTGTGTGCGTGTGCATGTGTGTGCGTGTGTTTAGCACCGGCTTGCAGTGATGGTAACCAGTGGTTGGTTGTTGACTGACGGCACAGACTCATCCATGAGTGGGTGTGTCTTAATAAATGACAACACAGAGTCTGGAAACTGCACAGAGGTGGAGAATGAGGATGCAGAACCTTCACCTGCGCACGAACCAGGCCTGAACACACACACAGATATCAGACAGAGTGGGAACACTTTTTTCTAAAAACGACAATGTCCCATACAAACACCCTCAGCAGCAGGTGAACAATGTTAGGAAACACTGACCGTGGCTGGGGCGCACTCTCCTCAGAAGATACTGATGTCCACACAGAGTCACTGCTCTTCTGCTCTTTAAACTTCCCATTAAAGACACGCTCAATCTCGTCCAGATAAAAGCCACATACAGCTGAACCGGGAATGCTGGGAAACACACTATCAGTATGAACACACTTATTTGTGTAGGGTCAAATCACCTGTAACATTAAGTAGTGAGGGAATGTTTATAGGAGAGGAAATATTATTAGTCTGATATAAAAACAATGGACATCTATGAAATGACCTCACTAACATATTCAAACAAATATGTGTGTCCCCTAGTATTTACTAACAAATTACCAAAAGTTGACAAGTAAAGTAATACTAGTAAATTTTGACCTTGTAAGGAGATTGTTGAGGTCCCCATGAGGGCTTATAAATTATACAAAATGATCTTTTTAAAACCCAAAATAGCAGACAACACATCTGTGATGGGTAGGTTTGGGGTTAATGTGGTGGACAAAAACCATAACATCTATGACATGTTCCCATAAAACTGGAAAACCAAGTAATGCATGTGCGTGCGTGAGTGTGTGCACCTGTTGGTCTGTGTAGTGAAGATTCCAACCACTGCAGGCCTCTGATTGAGCTGCAGAACATCAGTGAGGGACTGCAGCACATCAAAGTAGAAGAAGGTTTCTCCAGGAACTGAGCAGTTCAGTCGGGCCTTCAGAAATGATGTCCAGTACCGATCCAACACCCGTGTGGAGCCCCCACTGTCATTCTTACATACACGTGCCACACGTGAATATACCAACTAGTGAAAAGGGGGGGGGGAGGTTGGGGTATTAAAAACTGCTCAACATTCAAACATCTGGACTAAATTTATTTCAAAATAAAAGTTACTTCTAGACATTCAAAAACAATCAATATATTTTATAGTGTCAAAAAGAA
Source organism: Yasuhikotakia modesta (assembly GCA_036877545.1). Lineage (NCBI taxonomy): Eukaryota > Metazoa > Chordata > Actinopteri > Cypriniformes > Botiidae > Yasuhikotakia > Yasuhikotakia modesta. The sequence continues at coordinate 15,679 of JBAJNP010000967.1, read as the reverse complement.
GTTCTCAGTTCATGACTCATAACTATTAAATTGCATATTTGAATAGATATAGATATATAGAATAGATATTAAAACAATACAGGAATAAGCACATCAGATGTCCTGCAAAAGTGTTTCAGTATATCTCATGAAGTCTCACACGGACCTTTCCTGTAGCCGTGTGCTCCACACCCATCTCACGGAAGAAAAAATACACATAGTTGCCATATTCTACAGCATGCAGGAAATGAGGTTCTGCCAAGACAAAAACATTCCCCCATAACACTGACAACGTGTGAGAAAAAGACAGTTCAAACACACACCAATATTATGAGCGCTCCCTCTCATACAAATCAAACCTTAGTCATGGTCAAAAATAAGCTAATATAGCACGTGTTCTTAACATCATTTTCACAATAACATGTTGATGTTTCACCTCTGAGCCACTTGGAGTCGTATTTAACGGTTCGCAGGATGGGTCGCCCTTCTCCTCCTAAACTCCTGTAGATCACAGCATCACTCGCCTGGAAATCTGTCACCGTGGCTGAATAGAAATAACCACCTAAAGCACAAACAACAAAATCAACTGAAACACCCTGACTTCATCAACACTCCGTTACAGACAGCTGACCTCAGATCAGACCCGTATGTGTACAACTTCTCAGAAATGCTCTTAGGAAGAGCTTTTGGTTTGAACAAGTAGGGCCTGTCTAAGAGTAAAAGACCTTTAGCTAAAAGCACTTTTCAGTGAAGTTAAGGCTTATTCTTAAGCATAGTCAACTGAGAACTACAATGATGTCAGACCAACATGGCTGTCTGCAACCTCTGAATCAGCCAACAGTGGGCCAGCAAGGTCAGATCACTTCAGACAGATCCAGAGCGATCTGTGTGTTCACGCTGACCTGAGATCAGATCACTTCAGACAGATCCAGAGCTGGCCTGTGTGTTTGCGCTGACCTGAGATCAGATCACTTCAGACCGTTCCAGAGCTGGTCTGTGTGTTCAGGAAGTCTGTGTTTATGTACCTGCAAACAGTCCAACGCTGGACTGGCGAGACTCAAATGGACATCGGGCCTGACCCGACAGATCCTGTCCAACCTGCTCCAGTGTGCTCAACTGACCACAAACATTTAAACATTTAGATTAATTTATCCTACACAAACAAAGCTAAAATCACACATTTTCACCTGATTAAAGTTCTACCACAGCAACCCATCAGGAATCTGTGCTTGTGAAATTACAGACACTCACCCTGTAGTTTCTGCAGGTGGGGTTAAGAGCATTGGTCCCACAGATGAACAGAGTCTCGTCATTACGAGGCACAAGAACTTTGATGTAATTGTAACATTCATCCTGAAACCAAACCAATGACACAAATATATAACTTTATATATTATAAGCACACAACTCAACAGACTGAACAGAGACAGACAGAAGTAACATCATTAACATAGTCAGAGTGGCTGGACTGTGTTTTATCAGCTGAAACTTATTTTTACTTATACAAACTGCAACTGATACACAATCATTCTTTAGAATTAGACTTCTATGGAAATGCTAAAACTGTAAGGCTGAGAAGCTCAAAAGCAGGTTAACAATCAGACAGCCTCAAGACATCAGTAAAAAAACACTTTTTAAAGATCTGTTGGAAACACTTACACTGTTTCTGCCTCTCACAGTGCACTTAGACATGTCTGTAGCTCTCCATGTCAGGATCTACAAATACAGATACAGGCTGTAAGATTGTGTGTGTGTGTGTGTGTGTGTGTGTGTCTGTGTGGGTGTGTCTCTGTGTATGTCTTTGTCTGTGTGTGTGTGTGTGTGTGTCACCTGCTGTGGAATGATTTTGTGAACTGAAGCAGTGAGATTCACCACAAACACATGGTCTCTATAAAAGAAAAAAAGGCAGTTTTTCATTTCTACTTCATCCCAGTGCAGCTTGAGTGTATGGAACAAGACAACATTCAAGATGATATAATATAATAGTTCAACAAAACTGACTGACACTTCTACAAAACAGTGACCTGGCAGCAATGAACAACATGCGCTGGATCCTGATCATGTGCTGAAAGTCCAGATGCCTTGTGTCATTATCTGCCCTCAGACCCTGGAAGCTGGGGCACAGGTGAGAGTCTGTGTAACACAAGAACACTTGATCTGCTTCACTAAACATGACGCTAAGATGAACATACAGAATGATCAGGAGAAACACTAAACAAACGTATACATACTATATCTTTACTTTGACACAGTATTTAAAATGCAGCTAAAAACACATTATCTTACTCTGAGAAAACAATGAGCTTACCCTCCATTCTCACCACACTGATTGGCTGCGGGTCCGTGGGGAAGGGCATGGCAGTAGCAACGACAGGGAGGAGACAAGCCAAAGAGATCATTGCCATGACAACAGAGGAATCGGTCATCTTTGGGGTAGAATGAGGAAACAATAAGGGGTACAGACTGATTACATCACTGCTGCAGAAAGTAAATATCTGTACTGGTAAAATACTGGCAAATAACCAGTAAACATCATGTGTGAACAGGACCTTTTAAAAAATTACCAGTAAATTGTTACTGGCAATTAGTGCAATTAAAGATGTGTGTGTGTGTGTGTGTGTAAATGCTGCCAACCGTAAGGTGTGTGAACAGACATATTACACAAGCATATTACAACATTTAATAAGCAGTTTAATTTAAGTGCTGAGAGCATATCTTGAGGTCACACTGAAAATACTGCAGCATCAAAGACATAAATGATTTCACAACAATCTGTGAGAACATTTGAAAACAGATTCTGCCTCAACAGCCTAAAGCTAATCTGTCTAGAAGCCTCATGTTGGTGTGTGTGTGTGTCTTACTGTGTGTATTACTGTAAGTAATTGTAAGTAATTACTGGCTAATCACAGCTGATCTTCCATCCATTGGACAGATGAACTGAACACATGAGTCGGGCTATAATTGCTGTTTTCTCACTAATCTGGATTTTCTTCCCTTATAATGTACAGGCTAATTCAATTAAAAAGCTTTATATACTAGAGGATAAAGCATTTGATTTGCAGAATTGCCAGATGACCAGTCAAAATCATCTGCTCATATTTCATTAATCTCTGACTGCGTTTACATGGTTGCTAATGTTGTCAGGTCTTGTTTCCAGTGCTGAAAACACTGTACATCACTGTTATGGGCTGTGAAATCCTTGTTGTGTTTAAGCTTAACCTTTAATCATCTGAATACTTTCCCAAATTCTTTATTGTTGTCTTTTGAAATATTTGACAGCGGATGTTTCATATAATGCTCTTCAGTTAGAAAGATACGCTGACTGGACTCCCTAGAAAGTTCTCAGCCTGTAAATGAAGATGTCAGAAACTGGCAGAGGCACAGTGTCAACACCACCTTTTTGACCCAAGTCATGAACATTTTGTGTTAGGATTTGGGATAATGTAGACTTTAAACAATATTAAGGGATGGCCGTATTTTCTCTGAATGCTCTCTCCTCTCTGTAGAAACACTGGCAGATATGGTCTTCCTGTCTCTTTCTCTTCTCTTTAGGAGTCTTAAGAGTGATGTTGACTATGTCTATATGTTTGTTTTAATACAGTATAAGTTCTGGCAACTCTCATGGGCATCACGCATGTCTGTTAGGGACAGATCTCTGTTCTCTGCTTCGCTCAGGGGGATTTTCTCTAACAGAGACCACCAGAAACTCTACAAGTGCTTCAGGGATGTTGAGAGAGGGGGTGCATGACATTAAATTTAAAGCATACCTTTTTCTTTATGAATGAGCAGTAAAATGTTGTCGTGTTAGTGAGGAGATTTGACCTTCGCTCTGTCTGTCGCTGAATTCATTCAGATGTGAAGCTGGTGTTGCGGGTGCCGGTGGGGGGTCGTGAGCCGGTCGGGGTCGGGCGCCGGTCCGGGTGCCGGTCCGGGGGTCGGGTGCCGGTTCGGGGGTCGGGTGCCCTGCAGAATTGCCTCCACTGCACTGTTTTATTCGGTGTTAATTTAACACACTGTTAGCTTCTCTGTCTTTACTGTAGGCAGACAGGCGCTGTTTCCTGAGGGCAGATGGTCAGACTACAGCTTTAAAGTCCAAATCTCCTCACAGAGAGACGGATTAAACGCGACGCTTCAAACGCGTTTCTGTGGCGTAATGTTCGCTAGTTAAACGCTCTCAACTCATTCATCCTAAATGTCATAATAAAATACCTGAACACTTTAAACTACAGCCTGTGGAGTAACGAAATACAGGTAGACTTACCTGCGTGGCGTCTGAAGTCATGTTTCATACAGCCGCCCGCCCTGACATCACGCGCACCGTCCTCGTGACGTCAGAGGGGCGCCGCCCCTTTAACCCCGCCCACCCATCAAACGTCAATCAACTACATTTATGTGCAGAAACATAAACTGTATAAAGAGATACAGTACAGTAAACAATACATTCAATTCCTTAAACATTTGTCAAATGTTTAAAAACATTGTTCTCAGTATGCGGAGAGAGAGATTATATAACTGACCTGAATGATCAACAGGTAATTCAAGCATCACAACAGTGTGTAGACTGCAGTGCAGGTGAATGGGATGTCCATATGATTTACATAATATTAATTCTGTATTCCAACACAAAAACATGTGAGAAACATTGTGACATCTATAAAACATCACTGATGCGGTGAGCCCCGTTTGCCATAACAGTAACATAGAATCAAATAAAATACTATTACCACAAGAGCTGAATGTGAGTGCGAATGACTTTGAGATGTAGACATGTTTTTTCACTATCCGTGAGCCTTTAAAATAGACAAGCAGCAGGTAATGTGCATTTATTATATTAGTTCAGTTTTTAGTTCATCTATGTTGATTCAAAGACAGTCAAGTGCAGACAGAGGAGGATTTTGAAATACAATTGAGTATTAATTTACTTTAAAAAAGTGTCATATAATAATAACAACTTCATCTGTTCTGCTGTTTTTCCAGCTGTTCCTCAGAGCAGATAAACATTTGGAGGAACAGCCTCCGTTTCCCTGTTCCCACGGCCTGCATTAGTCCCATCGTAACCTCTGACCTGCAGAAATCTCTCCTTCCCTCAACAACACTTACAATGCTGAAAAGATGATATATAAAACACACGAACATAAACATACTGGAGAAACAAACCGAAGGCAGTGACGTTTCCGTTATCACAAATATGAAGTGAAAGCAAAATATACCCCATATATTTATATAACAAAAAACCCATAAAGAAACAGTGAAGCAGAAATATTTGAAGGATTGAATTCACTCTGATACATACATTTAATCTTTAAAGGGGTAGTTTACCCAAAACATTGCCAGCATGCATGTTATCCCAAACCTTCATGACCTTTTCTGTGGAACAGTTTTGAGCTCATTTAATTAAAGTCAATGAATGTCACTTTGGTTTGATGACCAGCATTTAAAAAATCGTATGTGGCATTAGTGTTCAAAGCGGTTCTTCTATAGCGATTAGAGCGATTTCGTTTTCGCAGGAAATATGTGATGCCCCCTACTGGCCAGAAACAAGATGTCATCACTAGTGCATTCCTGGTCCCCAGATCAGCTCACTCAAATGAAAAGCTAATGTATTTATTGGCACATTTTTATTGCTGGACAAGGAGAAACATGATCAGCTCACCGAAATAAAACACAACACTGTCAACACTTGTTGGTTTTGAAGGAAATTCAAAACCTTGTTTACTATGAGCTTTAATTTGTTTTGTTTAAAAATGCTTAACCTGGAGTCCAAAGCCTTTCAGACACTATAAGACAATTGTATTTTGACTTTGAAGTTTATCATCAAACTAAAACCATTTATGCAAACGTGGCATATAAGTTTGTGTTCTGGAAGACCTCAGCAGTAATCATATGACACTAGAATCAGAGTAAACACAACCTGACAAAAACCTGTTTCCAAAGATCTCCAGACAACATAAAACATATCAGGCCAAGACTTTTAAGGTTTGCACCATATAAATACAAGTGTTGGCTACATTACACAAAAAGCATTCAGAAATTTGCAATTTATCTGTAATTATGTAGTTTTAATACAAATTGTATTTCTTGTATTATTGTAATTGTATTTCTGTATTTAATTTTTTTCTCCTATTGAGTGTTGGTTAGGAGTGTATCGCACCTCCCTGTCACTGTCAAAGGCCCGCTGTGCTGAATTTCCTACGGGATAAATTAAGTATATCTCTCTCAAAGACAGGTGTGTTCACCTGCTCCTGCCAATGACGACAATGATTGTTCACGCGCTAAAGCATGTCATGAGAAATGACCAACAGACTCATTCATCTTCATTTTAATTTTCTCTTTTGAATAAATTAGTTGATCAACAATGAAAAAAACATCCACTCAAAGACTTTAATTTGGTTCTGTCAGTCTGTTTTCATCATGACCACAACACTTCAATTTCCAGACGCTACAGTAAGTATTCAGGATTGTCAAATCAATGATTCCTGCCTCAAAGCATCTAAATAATAAAATACAGAACCAACCAAACTGATGTTCTGGCAAGATTTTACACACAATTAAGACAATTAAAATGAAAAATGAGCACAATACACATATAGAAACAGTTCAGTTTTATTGTAACTTTTGACTGAATACTCTATAAACCAAAAAAAACTGGTAAAAATAAAGTGAAACAGTTGCTGGTGAAGAGAGCCAAAGACAATACCAGCAGAAAATACAACCATGATTCTGTGCTCACTCGAGGACTGACTCGAGACAAATGAATCTGAATCACAGGTAAATGTGAATCCCCTGAATTCATGTGATTATGTCTGAGATCTGAAGAGCTCACAGTGAAATACCTGCCTGAGTTTCTGTTATGTCAAGCACACACACTGCAGCAAATGAAAACATTAAGTAGGGCAGTGTCATTGGGTCTAGGTGGTGATCAATCCCTGTTTCAGCATCATTTTAGGGCAGGCGCTCTTTGCGGCGGATGCTGCTGTCAAATCACTGTTGTTGTTTCCGCTGAAGTTTCCTGTGTTGGGAAAGCCGTGTGCTGCAATATATTTCTGGTAAGCCTCACGTATGATGCGGAACGCCCGAGCGCTTGAGTACGGAATGTCTGTCACAGGGTCCCGGTACAGTGCCGGTTTATGGGTAACAGGACACACCTCCTGCACGGGGTGGGGGAGGCTGGAGTGAGCTGATGGGGGGAAGGTGGAGTTAAACGCATCATCATCACTGAAAGTGATGTAAGTGCGGGAGCACAGAGACCCCACCCCCTGCACAGAGGATGAAGAAGTAAGCGTGGGCTGGGGTGTGTCCTGATCCAACCTACAAAAGTAAACAATCACAATGTTCTGCTCCAGATAAAAACAGACAGTGTGTGTGTGTTTCTTTATGTATACATGAATGTGTGTGTGTTTCTTTAAATATATGCATGAACGTGTGTGATTATGTACGCATGAATGTGTGTGAGTGATTCTTTATGTATGCATGAACGTGTGTGAGTGATTCTTTATGTATGCATGAACGTGTGTGAGTGATTCTTTATGTATGCATGAACGTGTGTGAGTGATTCTTTATGTATGCATGAACGTGTGTGAGTGATTCTTTATGTATTTATAAATTCTTTATATAATAGCTAGATTGCTTTAACTGATCAATTAAAGTGTGTGTGTGTATTTACCCCTCAACATCCACATTTTCTTCTTTGGTGAGTGTGTCTGGCAGGAGGGGCATCAGAACTGAGTGATAGCGAATCACGGGTCCCTCAAACCTTCTTTTCTTCTGAACCTGCTTCTTTTTATCAGCCTCCAAACGCTCGTAATTCTCTGAAACAGACACACAGCATTAGAACGTGACAAACACTCAGTCAGTCACGTGTTGGTCTGAGTGCTGCTGTACCCAGTGATCTCAGGTTAATCTCTGCGGTGAGTTTGGCCTCGGCGAGCAGCTCGTCTTGTGTCAGTATGTGTTCGCTCAGAGCTCCTTTTCTCTTCCGCGGTGGCTCCTGCTGGCGCTCCCGCAGACGCTGGTTGGTCTTGCGCGTGTGCTCACTCGTGGACTTACGCACAGACTTACGGACTGTAGGGAGAGATCATGATTATCATGGACCAACATTCAAAGCTGATGCTTATTTATGTTTCTGTATTACTGGACTATTTCATTCCATGGTTTCACTTCAAAAATAACTATTAATTCAACATATTTGTCTCCAATACTTTAAAAGCATCAAGAAAACACTCTGCGGGTCGTCAGCGGTGTGTGTTTGTACCGTAACTCACTCTCTCCAAAGTCCTGCAGCTCTTGAATTGTGCGTCTCTCTGCCTTTATTTCTTCAGACACTCGCTTTATTTTGGGCTTAGAGACCTTCAGAGGCTCCTAAAACAGTCACACACACGTTATACTTGACAGATCTGTTTAAAGAAAGGTATCTGCAACAGCATACGTTTACATACAGTTGGTGAGTTTTGCTTGTACACAGCGTATATGTATTTTCTAACCTTATAAGCTTTGGTGACAACGCGGCTCTTTCTGCGGGGAGCGACGTCCTCGTGGTCGCTGTCCGGTTCATCTCCTTCATCAATGTCAAAATCACTGTCCACCTCATCCTCAGTGTCGGAGTGGTCTCCTCTGTATTCGTCATCTCCAGACTCCTGCGCGCGCGAACACATCACATCATTGAAATGCTCTTATAAAGGCACTAGAGATTTATGAGGAACACTTGCACTCTCACATCATTGAATCCTCCGTATGTGGTCTTGTAGAAATCATCTTCCTCCTCCTCCTCCAGCAGTTTGGACATGCGGTTGCCCGCCGTCCTGCGCTGCTCTCTGCTGTTCGCTAAACTCATGTTACCTTCAGTAACTCACCTTTTACAAAACTAGGACGCTGACAGCTATTATATAAACATATATTCACAACAATGCCGGTTTATAATTGAAAGCGATACGCAACGATCGTGCTGCGCCGCAGGACAATAGAAACACGCACGAGTTCCGGGGAGCGGAAGCGTTAGCGCTGCTCGACACCGACACACGCTGGGCTGGAGGTGAACAAGAACAAAACCTAATCTAACCTAACAGAAAACCTTCTGCATTTTTACAATTGAAACACATTATTTACTTTGTGTTGGACGTGGTCCGAACACTACTATAGCAATATTAAATGTATATATATATCATAGTATAAATGATATCTGAGGGCATGTATCAGGACTATAGTATAATAGAGCTTGTAATGATGTCCCAGGACCTTATATATTAACTTATGTTTTATGTTCAGTTCTGGTCTTTTGGTTAAGGGGTCGGGCTTGTAACCAGTAAGTTACTGGTTCGATTCCAGCCCCGGCGGATAGTCATGTCACTTAAGAGCATGAGGTTTTTGTAATGTTGTGATTTTTTAATTGTTTTAATAAATAGACAAAGCCATTGCGTGTTCAGTTTTAGCCTGCTGCAATGATTTCATGTAGGAAGAAATGCAAAAATAATTACATAACATTTGTTTTATATTGTTTTTAGCCTGATAAAAAAGTTGTTGACCAGCTGTTGGATCTTAAGGCAGCATTTCACACACAGCTCCCAGCCTAACATGGATTTAAACGTTTCCTACACAGGAGAAAAGATGGATCGCAGCTGGACAAAAGCCACCGTGAGCCAGAACACGAGTCCTGGGTTCGAGTCGTTAACATGCATCTTAACATGCATTGGTGTTTTGGGTCAGTGATAGCGTGTTTGTGCTTCTGAACAAACCTGTTGACACAAAAGAACTGAACTTGTCCCGTCTGAATGATCTGCAATTCAAGTCCTCAATGTGAGCAGATCAGAACTCGCTCAGAATGACCTTTGACCTTTACAAATACTCTATGACTTGCATGTTTTTTGACAACATTAACTCAATATTACTGGTCTGAAATATCTTCTGCTGTTTTGAAGAAGATCCATTTCTGAGTCTCAGAATCTGAATTTTGGTTCTGCTTGGTCTCTGTGCTGCTTGTTTGTGATACTTAGACAGATGTGTGTGAGTACTGTTGTTGTGTTGATTGAAAAAACAAACAAACAAAAGAACTGGTGAGGAAGTTGGGATATTGTTTGTGTATTTTTGGAGTAGGTTCAAATATAATTTGATTTCAGTTTAGGCTGCTGGTATTTTTAAGGGCAGGCTGAAGGTTCCCGTTATTGTGAGGGTTTGGTGTGTTGAACGGGAAATCATATAAAATGTAAGAGAGGTAAACCTCTAGTCACAGAAAGCAACGCTGGCATTAACATCTTCACCCAAAGTATTCTAAGATAAGCCACTCTTAACATGTTTCAATATATCATGTGGCCTGTAGAGATGCACATGCACACACACTGTGTTCAGTGTGTTTGTTTACTGATGCAGATGTAAATGTAGGTCATCAGGTTATAAAGCCTGATTTCACTTCCTGTGTCAAAAGCGTTCACACTCACACACTCTAACTGCTCCTGTAATAGCTGGAAAGCTGTAGCCTTTTAGTGAACAGTGTCACACCAAAAAAGAGGATTTTTGGTGTGACAATTTATTAAATAAACTTTTATTAAATGGATATATTACATATTGGCATGCCATGTAAATGTGGGCTGACTATTTTCTTTCTTTACCAGTGTCCCAGCATCATTCATGTGTTGAGGGGTGTCCCAGCATCATTCATGTGTGACTCCTAGGAGGTTAAACTAACTCTTAAACTGTTTTCTGAATTATCATACCCAGAGTAAACAAAAATTTGGTAAATGAACACAGAGAACATTTTTCTGAAATACCCTTTAATTAAGTCTGTGGTGGACAAACGTTCAACACAATTCTATAATTAAACAAGGCACATTAAATCAACTGCTTTTATTTTTGCATTCCAATATTTTAGGTTGAATTAAATGACCCTCTCAACTTAAGTGTTACAGACACACGACAGCCGACTTCTTTTTTGTTGCTGTTGCTAACGGAAGGCAGAATATTCAGCAGCCAATCGCGGGAGGCAGGAAGTGAAGGCATTTGTGATCTGACTGTGTGTGTGAGATTGTGAACAGTAACAGTCACAATGAGTGTCTGAGTTTCTTGCTGTGCAGTCTAAACAACCATCCTCCATAGACATTCATCAGTTGGCTTTATTTAGGGTTAGTTAGTGGCATGTTTGTTGTTTTTTTGGTGTTGCTGGACTCACTCAAGTTCATTTGCCTGCTAAAACTTTTAACCACACCTACCATGTTAGGACACCACAGTAACTACAATAATAAAATCTGTCTTTGAACAGAAATAATCAGTTGTCTATACAGTTGCTCTTACTATTTACCACTATGTTGTAAAGTTTATGGTTTTTCATAGCATGTGTTTCTTTCTTTGGTATCATTATTTTTATTACTTTTTATATTACATTTATATTATATTATATTACTTTTTATTTCATAATTTTAAATAGATATAGATTCAGAAAGTGACATGATACAAGTGTCATGAAGGCCCTGCAGTCTGAGCGCAGGAACAGACACATGATTATATAACTGCAGCTGTTGGGGGAAGGGCTGCGTGTCACTTCCTGTTTTCATTTCAGGTTTGAATTCTGAGGAAATTCTGAAGAGCCACAAAATAACAGATGCAAACATGAAAGAAAAAGACATAGAGAGCAAGAGAGAAAGATACAGATAGAGGGATAGCTGCTGTTTTCACTTCATAGCATGTGTGCTGCTTGTAAACAGAGGAAGTCTGTGTCTGAAATTCTTCAAGTTTGCAGACAAACACAAACACACTGCAGCTCTCCTGTGAAGTTTATAGTTTTAGAAACTATATCATCAGGTCAACTAATGCAGCTCTTCTGTTTGATATTATTCAAAATAAAAATAAACAGTAAAACTAAATACAATGAAATACATAATCATGCACAGTTACACCATAAACAAATTGTGTCCAGTCAAACTCTATTTTTGCACAAATTCATCTTTATGGGCTAGTATTGTTCTACATTTGAAGGTACTGAATTCTGCTGTCTGTGCATTTACACGGTTCTGTTCAGCTGATGTTTCACTCTCACACACCCACAGTAGATTTCTCAGAAATGTTTGTGGTGTGCTGATGGTGTCAGATGAGAGTTGCTGCTGATAAACAGAATTGCAGTTCATCGGTTTGTGTTTTCAGACCCGTTTTTTAGTGTGTGTGAAAAAAGCCTCCTTTGGGCATGTCATTATTTTGCATTATTTGTTATATAAATAGTTTTTTTTTCAGTTGTAAAAATGTTGCTTAGGTATCACTTTGAAATGAAATAAACAGGTTTTTGTGGGGTTTTTTTTGCAGAACACAGAGTTTTACACAGTATGTAGAGATTAGTTGGTCTTTGAAGAATTTAATGGGAAAATATTTGAGGTCTCAGATATTTGACTGTGAACATTGGTCATCTTGTCAAATATAAGCAAAATGAGATATTGTTGAGAGCTCTTAAATCCAGGTAAGACACAAGGCAGACAGGAAAAACATCTGTAAAGAGTGGAGGTCAACTGAGGAAAATTTATTCCCCATTATTCCCATTGCAGAAAGATGCGTCACAGCTCAGATGTGGAGGATTCCTCATTTTAAAATTGCTGTTTAAAAGTAAACAAATGTGTGTTGTTTTATATTTTGTGGAATTGTGTAAGAAGGTGGAAAAGTAGCTGCACAGTAAACCTGGTGACAACCCATAAACACACGGCCGACTGAAACGATAAATGTCACACCCCTGTTAAACGTCACCGAGGTAAATGTCGCACCTCTGTGTGGTTTTGGCTGTGATGGCATCATGTCACAAAAACCTGCTCATTTCTAAATGAAATGTTGGCATTTTTGCAACGTGCTATTTGTTGCATGTTATTTTAGTTGATCTTGCCCCACACCGACACAAAGAGCTGCACCATACGTCCTAATGCAGACACATATTTCTCAGATGAAGAACTGAAGCAACATTTGAACCATTTGGAATTCAGAACGAAACAGAAATCCAGAAGACCAACACAATGTTTTAAAACTTCAATTTTTATTAGAAAAATACACTGTTTGTTATTAAAAAAATAAACTCTAGTTTATCAGACTCTTGAAGAACACAAGCTGTTGGGCCGGTACAAGCGCCGACAGTCTGTTTGCGGGATTTTGAATCGCATGTCGAGCTTATGGCCTCAGTTCCAGTGAGGACAGCAGCAGTTTCTTTCTGTGTCTCACACGCTGATGGAAACAGACAAATCAGGAGACCACAGGCTGGTCTCACCGAATCAGCAGCACGAGACCCGCACCAATCCCTGCAAACCCTGCAAAAGCCATCAGAGCGTTCCTAACCACAGACTCTACATCCTCCACTCGGAAGAACTCCACAAATCCAGCCTGCACAGACAGAGAAACTACAGTGAGTTCTGACCATTTCCAAAACAATGATCACCCAACAACAATTTAAAGTGCGATTTAAAAACACCCTTCTCACTGCGATATCTAGAGAATGAAATGTTTCTCTAGAAAAGAAGTCTACACCAGCACTGAATTATGCAGGAAAGGAAACAAAACCTGATCCATTTAATGTGTGCGAGACAGATTTTCCTTTCAAACAGACATTAAACACTCACCCAGCCCTTGTTGTTGAGAAGCCACTGCTGCTGTTCTGAGATCAGATAGGAGGCGATCTGTTCTGCCACTCTGTCTATACATGTCTCTCTCTGAACCTCCTTGAGCCGGACACACACCACAGCTCCAAAAGCCACCAGACTTGTGATCCGACCCCAGTTTGTGCTGCCGTCACAGAACATCTTCCTGGCAATGCTGTTGATGAAGTCCATGTCTTCAATCTTCATGTCCTCCAGCTGCAGGCGCTGCACCATACCTGAAGAAAACGGTCCAAAGATCAGCTCAACAGAACCGGACAGAACTTGTGTGTGGAGGAGGCAGTAAGAACAGAGTTTCTCTGACAGTTTTACTTAACACTGGATCATATTCAGACAAAACCTCATTTCCATTCACAGTCATTTAAATCACACSCATGATGTGACGTATCAGGAGTGTTTGATTCTCAGAGTTTACATCAGTGGTCGGAGAGAGAGAGAGTTCTCCATTTTTTTGCCGTGACGTCAATTAATGTGAAAAGGCAGAACAGAAAACACTGCGTGCGCGTGCGCGTGCGCTATGCGGAACTCGCGCAGTTTCGAGGATGCCAGTGACGAATTCTTCGGTTTAACTTGATCAAAACACCACCTATACTTCATTAATACATCTGTACTGATAAACAATCAATATTAATCAATCTTACAATCAATCAATACTTAACCAGCAATAAACAAGTGTTATTAATAAACAAGCAAATAAACAAATGTTAACCAGTATTACATGTACAAGTAATACAATAAGTCACTCTTAACCCTTTACTATGGATAAATATGATAGAAATGTGTGCGTGTTTTGACTGTAACACTACGGGACTGGTGCGGAACATTACCACCGCTCGTGCCCGCTTCAGGAGCGCGCATGTCTTTGTTGTAGCAGCGCGCTCGTGCGCGTGCTTCACCTTTGTAAGTGATCCGGTGTTTCTCGAGAATATCTTCAACGACCCGCGTGAGCGTGTGCAGAGCGGGGTGGGGGTTCCGGTCCGGCGGACGCGTGCCCGTGTGTCTCCTGTAGAACTCCAGCAGCAGCTGCCGAGTGTGCCGCTCCACTTCAGCCAAACCGAACTCGCGCGCGTCCGGGGAGGAGGGAACGGAGCCGTCAACAGCGGAGACAAAGCGTCCGTCCAGCTGTAATCCTTTCAGACCGTGTGTTCCGGGCCTCCGCGGATTTAACGCGGTATCCATTTCATCCGCGCACCCGTCCAGCTCGTCCTCGGTTCCGGTTTTCAGCGCGGGTCGAGGCCGCAGCTCCGCGGGCGCGCCCTGTGCTAGAAGACTTACTGCGGCGGTGCGTCTCAACGCGACGCTCAGACTCATGCTTCAGCGAGACGATCAAGCGGTTTTACACGTTAAAGAGGCTGAACCGACGCCTGCCCGCGACGCTCGGAACAACTCAGCGAAGCGGAAGTAGCCGGAAGGTTGACGTGTTTATATGACGCCGTTACGTCACTCACGAGTCGGTCTGTATATGGGCTTCCGCTACAGAGCGTCACTAACTCTACAAACTCTACGTCACATTCCTGAGACGATGCGAAGAATGAGTTAAAATGGAGAGAATGGAGATGACGTCACACGTTGAATGTAAACGCTGCTCCGCCTTTTATTTGCGTGTCAAAGCCTCAGTCCTAAAATTGAAAGCGTTGAAATCTATCCCTGATGTGGGACATGTTGAGTGTAAAGCCAACCCGTTAAGTCCAGATGGTATCTGGTGACGTGCCTGATTTGTTTATACATTTCCTGGCTTTCATTGGTTTGGGGGAGAGGCGTTCAACATAAGGACAATTCACCCTATTAGATAACGTGCAGGTAAACGTTTACAATTCCCATTTGGCTTTACTTCTTGTAATAATCTTTCCATTTGTTGTTAGTGATGCCTAACTAGGCGTGTGACTGTCATCATTCCAGGACTGAATTCTGATCAGTAACTGTGTTGAGAAAAATGACATCATGTGACACTGTTCAGAATGACTCAATCACTGTCGTCATTTACTGAAAGTACTTTGGTTTGTTTCATTAAGATGGGGTATATACCCTAACTTGTTTTGGTTTGTTTCATTAAGATGGGGTATATACCCTAACTTGTTTTGGTTTGTTTCATTAAG